>JAITYT010001162.1:423883-455161 GCA_025433975.1 Liostenogaster flavolineata
ATTGAGGAATTTGATCTGCGCTCCAAGAGGATTGTGGTATATACGGCGCGGAGATCGTCGTGCTTTGATTAAATGTAGAATACTCTTGACTTGTTGACGATTGGTTAACTGCAAAATGATCTTGATTTGATGTCCACTTATTCGATGTTACATTTAAAAATAAGCTCGCAGTATTTTGTCGAGGAAAATCCGTTGAATAATCTTTAATACTATCTGCCGATTCGAAAGATTTGACTGCAGTCTGCTGTTCGATATTTAAAGGATCTAATCTGTTATTCGGTGTCAAATTTCCTAATCGTAGTTCCGATTTTTCTTTTTTTAATAAAAAATTATCAGATGATGTAGAAGATGATTGTTCTTCATAATATGGCACAGAGAAACTTGAGTTACGCGTAACGCTTTCCGCTTTTAACTCAACGAGATCCCCATGAACTTTGCCTATTTCTTGTGTAAAATCAACTGTTGCTATTGGTAAACTTTGTGAATTTAGTGGAATATCACATAACGAATCATGTCTAGACAAATCAATGTTTTGCAATTCATCTTCTAATCTTTCTTGACTATTTTCCTTGTTCGTCAGATTTTCTGATTCTGATATATTTTGCAAATATTCCGACTTTAATTCCGTTCCTGCTTTTGTCGTTATACCACTGCTTTCCGATGAAAAAATCACGGGTGGATTCGACGTTGTTTCTTCTTTTTGCTCTGCTATTAAATGTTCCAATTTCTCTGTTACTTTAGCTGCTAAGATCGGAGTAAAGTCAGTTCCAACGTTGGTTACTTTTTCTTTATCGAAAGTATTTGACATATATTGAGAATATGATGGTTTTATTTTCGTTTGTAAATTCGATTGAAGAATATTTCCAGGCACCGCTTCCTCCGTATTAAAACTCGATATTAAGTCATCTGTTTTTAAATAATTCAACTGGTTCGCACAAAAATCGACAGCTAGAGATGGGAAATTGGCCGGCGTATTTTGTGGTGTTGCAGGAGCTATCGTTCTCGAAGGAATTGGTTTCGCGGAGGAAGTCGAATAATTTGAAGAACATGGGGAAATTGTACCTGAATTAGGCAAAGTTCCTATTGTCACGGGACTAGATCTAACTGATTCATGAATAGAGGTGCTTTCAGAAAGCTGTTCAGGAATAACAAGTTGTTCAGATTGAGTATTTATCGAAATTTGCGGAGTAATAGGATTAAAATGTTGAACTTGTTCCTCTGGTGCATTTGGATTAAAAATAGTCGACGGTGTTGGTATATTTTGCGGGGATAAGAATCCTGTTATAGGTGGATTTGTAAACTGTTTCGCAGTTTTCGAGGTAATATCAGGTGGTGGAGCGTATTTAAGACGCCTTTGATTGCCAAGTCGATACGAAACAGTTCCTGCAAAATAAAATTAGATTCACTTTTATAAACAGCGAAGAAAAAAAAATCGCATTGATTATTTTACAACTATATACACTATACACAAGCATAAATAAATGTGAATAAACCTTACCGTCGACTGGAGGTGGTAGACTGGGTGGAAACGTTTGCGACAACGGTATAGGCGGAATTCCAGTGACAAAATTACTTTCACCAGATGTTGGATTAATATTTCGAGAATCTTGAGGATTAACCGCTGAGAAGGAAGATGTTTCCGGTAACGAATCAGAACGATCTTGCAATATTGAGTAAAGATTCGTATTGTGTCTCTCGCTACTGTTTTCAGAACCTTGACTTGCTTCCGTGCTCGAAGGATCGCTTTTTATCGAGGATAAAGACAAATTGTTCAAAGACGAAAAGATCGAAGTGAAATAACCTTGTTTTGCGGATATATCGACGGGTTCCGTTGATTTCTCCGTCGAGACAGATTCATTGACGTTAAAATTAGTGAAGGTAAAATCGTGTTTTGGACTCGCGTCTGACGTTGGTGGCAAATCTTGCGGATTAGTCGACTTTTGTTCTACGAAGTTGTCAAAATCAGTATCTGGAAAAAGACGAACGATATTGCGCATAAAATATTGGAATCTTTCTACACACGTTTCAAGTGACGAACGGAATACAGACGCTTAGAACAAATAAAACCATAATGCTCGTGCAATTCCAACACACACTTTATCGCTAGCCACTGACGTAAGCGGATGGACGAACAAAATAATTTCACGATTTTACGTTTATAGTCATAGATTCCGAAGAGGAACGAAAGTTCCTTCCTTGAATCGCAACGTTTTCAAGATTTTCGTCGTAGCAAAACTCTCGTAAGCATTTCCATATAAAATAGAAAGGAAAAAAAAAAAAAAGAAATACAGCAACGCAAGAATTCTAGATAACAATAAAACGACACGAAAGTGAATCAAAAGCCATACACGACGACCTTACTAGAGACGACGTGTCTTGTAACACCGGCCCAAATACACCCACGATTCTTGGATACGTTATTCACGAACTGTCAATATTGAACAGGATACAATGAATATAACTTCCAACGAAAAAGATAATACAACTCGAGGAGAAGATACGTTATGTTTCCTTCCATTTGTCTTTTACGTTGGCGATTAGAGACGCATCCTGTCATCGTCTCAAACAACCGCTCTTTTTACACAAAGCCAACTTCCACGCAGCGCGTAAACGAGACGACTATTCACACGTGTCAAGGGAGCAATTCTCGATTGTGCAACGGCGGACGCCCGCTAACGCCCAGATTTACTTTCGCGGTCTCTACGTTATCGTAGACGTAACGAGAGACTCGAGTTGTACCTTTTTCTATACTTTCGAAGGCGAAACCTTATAAGTAAGCTGCTCATTTTTACGGAGTCTCTTTTATACGAAACGTTGCCGGTGTCGCGCCAATGGAGCCTCGTCTAGCCTATTTACGTTCGATGCTTTATTGCATGGTGTGCATGTTCTGTCTCGTGGGATGTCACAGGTTCGACGAATTCGATACAGCGCCGATCGTTCTAGCTATCGACGATGCTACGACCACTGTTGGATATACGGATGGGGAAACGATTTCATCGAGAGAACGTCAACGATGGAGAGCGATTCCGATCGACGTGAAATCCCCAAAGGGAATCGAGTCTACGATTACAGAGAAGCCTTTAGCGTCCGATAAACTCAAATGTACGAGGTGAGTCCATCGTTACGAGCTATTGTAAACGATTTCGGATCTTCCTTCCAATGTTTTGGTTATTGATAAAATTATAACATTAACACATTGGCTTAGTATTTCTTGAGTGATCTCCTTACCCTGGGTAACGATTTGTTTCATCAAAATTTTCCTTCTAAAAAATATGTTATATCTCCCAGAATAATTATGCGGTTGATAAGACGATCAGTTAATCGGGAGAGTTAAAAGGTGACAGCGTCTGGAACCGACGAATCCCCGTCTCTTTAAGGCAATGGGTTGAACGGAGCGCAATATAAGTAAAAACGTTATTTCGATCTTTATTCGAAGGTACTGCATCCAAAGAACAGAGACGAAAGATAAGAAGAACGGGATGAATGAAGTTAGACGCGTGAATCTCTATTGGTCTTCGAACGATGCTAAAAATGCAGATACTGGTAAGGCGTAAACAAGATCTATGGCAAAATTTAGTAACTACTGTCATAGAAAACGATGAAGTTGAAAAAAAGAAGTAATCAATCGTTATCAAACAACCGACCATGTTTACGCGAGATGTCATTTATATAATGAACCATATAAGCGTCAACGCTAACTTCCTATTATCATGGCAACGAGTTAAGGTCAACGTTATGTTGAAACAGTCTCTCGACCGATCGCGTTCTAAGTTACTAGAGATTAACTGGCACAGCGTATAAATATGGAGAAAGAAACGGAACTGACGGATCATCATCGTTCTATCGGTATCGAAATGCATAATCAACGCGGAAACATGTAAACGTACTAATATGTAATCGTGCGTGCATACATGCATCCATTGCTTCGTCAGCGTTTTGTGCTACTTCTTGATCGAATAGCACGATTACGCCGCCTCTAAATATCGACGATATTGCCCACGAAGACGTTGCATTCGCGAATATTCTCTTTCATTTCGCTTTATTTCATATTTTTGTTATCTTGCGTCACGATTATCGCTGCACGATAATCATCGATATCAGAGGAACGAATTCGCGTGAATTCTAGCAAGTTAGAAACGTTTAAATCGATGAATTCGAGAAACGCCGAACGAAAATCGAATTGAAGTTCTAGCATGCTTACATAAAGCTATTTACTAATTGTACGATAAAGTCCCATAGACGGACAGAGGCGCGCTTCAACTATGCGTTTTCGACTCACCGATTGCGCGTTACGTTTCAGAGGATTTGATTAAACTGGCGCCAGGTAACGATGACGCACTCAACGCGAATAATTCGAATACTATCACTGCAATGTGCGCGGTAAGTAACTGCGGACCGTGAAGTTCAACAACATCCGCGACTGAAGGTGCTATTTTAGGTCTACCTTGACCTGGGATGCGACACCGCAGGACCGTACAACTTTTCGAGACACGAGGAAGAATGGATCAGTTACGACGAACGAACGATCGAGGATACGAGACACGACAAATTGGAGGGATCACCTTCGGAAAGTTACGTAAGTGAAGAGAAAAAGAGGTAAGAGTAGCTTACGAGGGGATCGTACAGTCAAACCTTCCGTTTCCTCTTGGATCTTAGAGAAAATTGATGGAGTGGCTCGAGTTGAACGGTCACACGGAGGTAGCGTTCCATCTCGAAGATGGGGTATATGGAATTCGCATCGACATCCGAGGAAACGTAATGCGTGCCAGCATCGACCTGCCGCCAACAAGTGAGTCTCGTTTACTCGTAAGTGATCGTATCGCGGCAAGTGTCGTTGGCTCGTATATTGGTAAGACGTCGACAACGCGCTTCATGCTACAATTTAAAATGCACGTGTCATCGTGAGTACACGGCCAAGCCGTTGTTGCATCGTAATCCAAAAATACCACGTGACGCGAGTAAAGGATATCGGCCAGAGCAAATTCAACGAAACAGTCCGGTCTTAGCGTCGATTTTTATTGTTCCGCCGAAAATAACGTGGTATTAACTCGATCACGCGAATACGCGGTCAAACTGCATAGAAATACGCAAGAGAAACGTAACGAAGGAATTAATCTCACGGCTAATAAACGAAACTATCGACGAAAATAAATTCGCTTTATATTTACGTATTTATTTATATGCTTTGCTTTTGACGCGTCAAACTTCTCTAAATTAAGCCGTTAAGTTTATAAGAAGTTGGTCTCGAAAGGCGAATATATACGTTTCGGAACGCGTGATTTAAAAAAGACGAGCGCGCATCGATGTTCTTTGAAAAATTAAATTTCACACGACTTCTGGAAAATCGAACTTGAAAATTGCTGGAATTCGTAAGCTACGATAATTTTTTATTTGAAACGCGCCGTAGTCGATGCCTCGAAGAACGATAGATACTAGAATACACTCATAAAACTTTAAGAAGTTTGATAAGGTGATGTAAAATAAATCTACAGGTGAACACGATTGAGCTCTTTCTCAGCGCGTCAGTTTATGTACGGAGCATCGTTCGTACGATGAACTTCACTCAGAATCGATGGACTCTGTCGAGGGATAGCACAATTCTCCCCCTACGTGAAATATTTCATGGCTCGATACGAGCAAAGCTATCTCGTACACCGAACGAGACAGAACCTGTGGCTTTAGTCTGTTAACAAACGAAATCTTTGATCTCTCGTCAAACGCTCTTCCGACCGCATCGAAAGCGCATCGCGTTGAAGTAACCGTGAATTTGATATTCGGCAAGGACGCCTAGCTTCCATCCAACTGCCTCGTCTTCTTGCGAAAACGATCCATCCAACAACACCCACCTACCTACCTATGAATGCAACAGCCAGCTCGAACAGAGTCGAAAGAGTGACGCGTGATCTGTTCTCCCAAATTCACGGAGACACCACGTTCCACGATGCGTATCACCGCTCCACTGAGGGTGGGGTCATTCCCAAATGACAAGAACGCTCATTTTACAAGGAGAAAGTGTGCAATTGGCTTTTAGAGTTCCAAGTACGCGGTTGGCTTCGCGTAATCGCCACGAAAGCAGGGGCGATGATATCGATCGCCGACTCGCTCGATTCTGTTGGCGGTCGTTGCCCATTTTCTTGCTCGTTTCCGTCGTTCGAATTTACAGAAAGAATTTTCCTGAAAACTGATCATCATTCTGCCGCGAATCTCGTACAATCGAAAATAATCTCGCAAGGTATCAGAGACAGAAGTCAACTTGACTTGAATTTTGGATTATGGCGCCACGAATGATTTGGGATTAATTTCGACCCTTTTCGATCGAATTACTTTGAATTACTTGAGAATAGTTCCTTGGAAGTTCGTCGAGGATTTCGGTACTTGTTGACTTTCATGAAGAACTTTGTACCAAGCACGTGGTGCTCGTATCTTTAAGCTCGCGAAAATAACAGCATTAATCTGTCTTTAAACAAAATCGGTAAAAGCAGCCATTTTGTACTGACAGATGGATCAGAGAAAGAGTTAGTTCTAGCGATATCCAGGCAAATTTATGGCAAGAAGGGGGTAAAGGTCCACCTACAGAATCCTCCTAGGGGTGATTGGCGCTTGATACTCGATGGAAGGGAAAATTCGACGTACTCGATCCTCGTGACCGCTTCGACACGACAGAAGGACGTGGACACCTCGACGAATAACGACATCGTTCTAGGCTCAAAGGTGGACAAACGCGGTACAGTAAAATTTCCATTATATTAGTCATTCTTCCAGATAACGCCGAGATCGCTTCTTCATTGATGAGAATACGCGATGATCGTATCAAGAAAACTCATTATTGCAACGATATTCGAACTCTTTTCATATATTTTTATACGATAAGCGGAAATATTTGAATTGTACGATGCACACGATTTGTACTCGAAGGTCAACTACTATTCTCACTCGGAAGTGCCAACGACATAATCGTCCGTTTGCAAGTGCAGATAAAGTATAGCCATAAACATTGTCGATAAAGGTAAAAAAGTGTGAAGGATGACTCGACTTGACAAGGGTAACTGAGCCGTTGAAAAACCAGCGTAATTAAGTTCGCGAATGAAGGATATTCTTTTGCAAAAAAAAAACATTCATTCTATCCAATAGTTTTCATGAAATTGATCACACCGATTACGAAACGAATAATTCGATCGTTAATTTGTCTATTTATAGTTTCCTAAGGTTTTCAAGACGCAGCCTTGGTTCGATGCTTTCGATTAGTTCTAGCTAGCGATAATAGCAATAATAAGCTTTCATACAAAAGCACACACTGTTCGCGAATGATCGATATATCGAAGTACGAAAACGATCAACAATCAGTAGACCGTGTTTCTACTTTACCGAAAAGTACTCAACCGTTGAGTTATTATGTGCCCAGATGGCGTCCGATCGGAAGAACGACTTACGAAGTTCAAACTTTCGCAAAAATGGGAATCCAAGCACCTGCCTCTATTCACCGCTGCACTTACTTGTATTTAACACAGTTCAACGTCGATATCGATGTTGAAGAAGGTCGAACCGATTTTTTCTTTCGTATCCACCACGATAACTTGTGTTCATAAGACAACAACCGACTGACAACTGCCAAGACTTTGGCTTCTCGTTCGAGAATAAGATTGTGCAACGCGCAACCACTATACGATCTGCCCTTTGGCCGACAGATCGCGCGCATTCGAGCGCGCTAGCTGACGTATGCCGCTCGAAAAAAATTACGAGATTTCCGCGAATGCTGCGCGCTCGACAAAATCGAGAAATTATTTGCGTTCGTATAGCATCCCTGTACTTAACAATCATAAATTGCCGTAAACAACGTCACGGTGTTAATCAATAAGGCAGGATTAAGAAGCTATTGATCTTAAAAACAAAAGGGAAGAAATCAAGCCAAAGAACTTCGCTGTATAACGTAAAAAAAGAAAGAGAGAAGGAAATGATCGATCACAGAATTTGAATTATAAATATGAGCTATTTCTGTTATTTTTCTGTCTTTGATCAGCGCGTAATTAAAAAAAAAAGAATAAAAGACGTTGGCAAAGCAAGATACATGCGTCATCTTTATCGTTAATGAATTATTCATATACAGAATTACAATTAACTACGTCATTAATCATGCAAGTAAATACACAATATCGCAAATTCTTGACGTGAAGCATTGTGTTATCTACCATTTCATATTTTATTTTGACACTCACGACAATTACCGCTACAATATTGGCAACATGTTATTCCATGAATGCACAGATAAGTTATGCTTAAATATTATTGCTTTCTTTCTTTGATTAGAAGCGAGCGGTAAAGAAACTCTTCACCATACTCTATTTATGAAACTCACGAATGCAACCTACGAAGCAACTCCGAGAACTTCGATCGACACGGAGATTTTCAACGTCTCGAAAGAGGTACGATCCAAAAGATCCACTCTTCGCCTATACCATACCTTTATAGTATTAGATCATTTACCGATGATTCAACTTCTCTTTTTAGATAACAGAAAATGTAGTCTCGCAAGGAACGAATGAAGAAATGACAGAAATAGTTTCTCAAGTCTCGGAAAATATTAGATCGAGCCTGGAAGATCCATTTAACGACGTAAACGTTAATATCAAACACCATGGAACGAATCCGACCGATTTTTTGGACCCAAGAACATCTCCCACCAAATCCAAAACGAAGGATAGATTTTTTGAATATCGCAGCCTAATGCAAAAGAAGCAACACCCATTCAATACCGAGTATCTATCTGTCCCTAGAGATTTCACGCAGGTTAATAAAAAGTCTTCAGTTACGTTAATGTTCTCTTTACAAAACACGCTTGTTTGATGTGAAACACCTCTTTTTATAAAGAATCAACAAAAAATTCAGACAAGATCTTCCGATATGATCTTGGATAAAATTATCTTTGATGACGACGAACGACTACCGTCAAACTGGAGTGTATCTAGAATGGGCGAAGTCGCGTCCGATCGGGAACTTACGGACACCGAGGAGTTTGCTAGAATCGGTGAAAAGGAAACCATTGAAAAGAGAAAAATCGTCCTTGATGTAAACGTGAATAGTAATCTATTCGTCATGCCGGGAACAATACATAGAATATTTTTTGACGTAACGAACAATGATTTTCAAACCATTCGATGTATATTTAAAGTGCGAAGTTTACCTCTGAGAGCAATCTACATACAACCATTTTTGTAGGTCGCTTATTCAATTTGGTTTTACGTTCTTCTTTTTTTTATTCGTACTGATATTCGATCGTGCTCTCAAACTGTACTTTTTACTCTAGTACATGGATACCCGCTGGACGAACAAGCAATGTTTTCGTAGACATCGAAGTACCAACAGGAACAAATCAAGATGTTATCAATACTCTCACGTTGTATGTACAAGGTACAGAACTAACGGAGAAATCAGTATATCTTTATGTTCAAAGTTCAAAGGTAGGATGTTATAAATCACGCAAGTACAATTTATTAATTACAAATCTGTAAAAGATAACTACTATCCGAATGAAAGTAGAAACGAACGAGCAAATCTTCTTTCAAAATACAATTTCCAAGAGAAACCTATATTTTCTTAAAGATGTTAACAAATTTGAAGAATAGTTTAGATAATGTAATTTACCTAACCAATTTACCTAATTTGTACGAGCCCGAGTCGACATAACGTGTAAATTAAATATTAAGATCTAAGTAGACCGATCGATCCTCATAGATAACGGATGATGTAAAACCAACGATCGAATATTCCTTCAATAACAATTGCATGGGAAAGTTGAATAAGGATCGATGTGAAAAATCCCGTTGGAGCGTGGATATTCGAATTCAAGACTCTGATTCGGGTGTGTACATGCGTCTTCGTTTACAACGCGTTTCACGCTATAGTTGAAACGAAGCCAACTCGGAAATTCAATTTTTCTTCTTCTCATTTTTAGGTCTAAGACACGTCGTTTCTACACCGAACGAAATCTATCCTGCTTCGAAATTCATAAGTGGTACGCGGAGTCCTGTAACTTTCTATTACTCGGCCACGTGTTGCTCCACTACAGCTAAAATCACAGCGACGGATTTGTTAAATAATTACAATACCCAAACGATAGACGTTACAGGTAAATATCAGTAAATTTAATATACAATATGTAAGTGGCGTATATATATATATCAACTATTGAAAAAAATCCTATTATTAACCGATACACCCGCTATAAAGAATTAATCGTGTTAGCACTAACACGTTAACATGTAAGTAAACGATACAGTCCTATTTTTATCCGCGTGTCTTAAGAAGCGCCTGCTTGATTTTTATATAAATAAAAGTATAATAAAATAGTCATCTCTATACCTTCGTAATATTTTAATAATACGCAATTAACTGTTTAGCTTGGGATAATTTATCACAAGGAGAGATAGCAGCTGTTACTATAGGGGCATTATTCATCGTTTTGCTTATTATCTTAATCGTTTTGATTGTGCTATATTGTATACGCAAAAGAAAAAGTCAAGATTTTCCGTACACACAACGATACGGTTCACGTCCACCTGCAAGTGCCGAGAGAACTAGCTTTTAAACTATTTATAACAATTCTATATTTCGTAAAGAAATCAACATGCTATTTAATTGTAAGTAATTTTCATATGCACACTATCTTAAAAATTCGTTTGATTATCCATTAAAAAACATATAAACTGTGAACAATTGTACGAATAAAATGAGAGTTTAGAAAGCAACATTTCTACCTAAAAATTGTATATTTGATACGTGCATATATGAAAAGTAATGAGACAATAGCAGCAATATTATATTTATTTCAGTTATTTCAGTCATTGTTATTTTAAGTTTAAGTAATATTAATCATTCAAAATTTAATGTCAAATGTAATAATAAAAAAAAGATCTGATGAAAATTTATTCAGACTGTTTGTTTCCTTCTTTGATACAGTAATTTTTCATATTACAAGATACGTATCGTATGATTAATTTATTGAAAAGATTGTGTAAATATTAAAATAAGAAAACCAGATACAAAAAGTGTATTGGGTATTATGAAATATGTATTAAACGTGTTGCTAATTAAAAATATGTGTAAGTATAGGTTAATGTATAAAATCTGTATCTTCACATATAAGTGGGACGCGACTCTCGCTATGTTAAGTTGTAAAGAATGCCTACGAGAATATCAAAAACATTGTGAATTGTACCTTATGTTGTTATTGTAGCTTAATGAACTAAAGAATTGTACGCGAAATGCGAAAACCTAGGTTCGAATCTTGGCTCACTTAGCGCTTCGATTTTTTCAGCATTTTAAAAAAAAATTGTAATTCTACATCATATATATGTGTTTGTATGTAAGTGAAATTTATATCTTAATATATAAATTTGTACGTTAATTCTAGACAGAAGCATTCTTCACACCAATATACATACTACTTATCATTTATTTTCATGCATTTTCAAACATTGCCAAACAAAGTATTTTCA
The DNA here is from genome assembly GCA_025433975.1 of Liostenogaster flavolineata. Classification (NCBI taxonomy): domain Eukaryota; kingdom Metazoa; phylum Arthropoda; class Insecta; order Hymenoptera; family Vespidae; genus Liostenogaster; species Liostenogaster flavolineata. The sequence goes on from JAITYT010001162.1 coordinate 435,376, forward strand.
TAAATATGAAAATATTTGCAACTGTCTAAAGAAATAGAGTCGATTTTTAGTTAATTTTCAAGTATAAGCCCATTTAATTTTTATTCGACGTTTATTTCGCTATTGTGCAATTATGGAGCAGAGTTAAAAATACAGATGATATTTATGACTACATTACCGATTGTACGCTTGCTATCCGATGTAACACATGTTCGTGACGTACTTCTTATTCCAAGGAATATGATAAGCAAATAAAAGAAACATATGTGATGTAGACGTTACGAATACATGAATTTCGCGAAGGATCTATGAAGTAACGACGAATTTGTTAACATATGAATTAAAAGCGACGGTTCACGCAAGAAAATATATTCGCACTGTATGAGCCCCACCCTGGTATTTCCTCGCGCAAACTCACCGTCTTGTAGCACAGCGGGTGTCAGAGGTGTGACTGGCACCAATAACACATTTTCTGGATAATGTTCAAAAGGAAAATCCGTACCGGCTGCTGTCAATAACGGATTTCTCACTTTACGCGACGTTCCACTCATGTTGTCGTCAATAATATTCACGTCACACGTTTCATAATACTACTATCACGTAATAACTAACTAAAACGTCTAAAATAATGTGCACGCATCGCTCTCGTATAATGTACGATATGTAACATTCGGCTCACTTCATGTCCACGTAAGCACACATACGTCACAAATCAAATGAAATTGAGTAACTACAAGGAACACTCGTATCACTTTATAGAAAGTGAAGCCCTGGTACTTTTACGTACTCACACCTGACAACTTCATAATAACCATACCGGAAAGGATCGATTGGCAGGGAATTTTTTCAGTTGGTTGTATCGAATTTTTAGCGACCCAATATATTTTGTTCGTAATTTAATTTGCTAAAATTAGTATGAAATATATTTAAGTACAAAACTTTACAATAGTATCGTGAATGCAAGTTAAAATGTTTTAGATTTTTATTTTCGTAACTCCTTTTTTTATTCTTAATACATCCAATTTGTAGTTATATGATTATTTTGTATTTAAAATTATAACTAACGTATGTTAATACAATTATATTATATTAATAACGTACTTTTGGTGAATTGATGTTTACTGCACAATTCTATCACAACCTATCAGAAAAAACCTAACATATTATTCACCAATAACGACACCAATCAACGAGAAGTATATGGTCTATAAAGATGGCGCGGTTGTACTCTAATTGTGTTAAATATAGAAATCAACCGTTATACTTCCTAGATATTTTCCTAGTAATTGCCTTTCTGAATGTTTATATAGATAACGTCAGTAGTGACCAGTAGTGACATTTTTTCGTTTGTGCATGTTTGTATATAGTTTGTATGCATAACATTTTAATTCAAACGAGTTAAAATGGGGGTTAAGGATCTTTGGAATATTTTATCACCTTTATGCGAAAGGAAACCATTATTTGAACTACAAGATAAGTCTGTAGCAATCGATCTGAGTTGTTGGATAGTAGATAGTCAATCCGTCACTGATAATGTTGCACAACCCAAAATGTATCTAAGGTATAATTTATTATCTTGTACGTCCGTTCCACCTAAACACTCCAATACTATACAATTTTCAATGAAACATTGATCTTAATTTGAATTCTTTCAAACATTGAAGTTAACAATATCAGTTTTTGTCAACATTATAATTTATCTTGTTACAGGAATATATTCTTTCGTACATTGTATCTTCTAATGCAAGGAATAACACCAGTATTTGTCCTGGAAGGAGAAGCGCCTACATTAAAACACAAAACTATTGCAAAAAGAAATGATGTTCGTACTGGATTTCAAGAGAAGAAGACTGTTCGGCATGGAAGGACTAATTTTAAAAGGGTACTTGCAGAATGCGAGAAGATGCTGAGTTATATGGGAATAGCTTGTGTACAAAGTCACGGGGAAGCTGAAGCCATGTGTGCTTACTTGAATGAAGATGGGGTAAGTCTATTACAGTTGATATTAAAAATTGTATACTTATTATTCAATTTATGTATTTAGCTTGTTGATGGATGTATAAGTCAAGATAGTGATTGCTTTTTATATGGAGCAAAAATTGTATATCGCAACTTTTGTATAAGTTCTCATAGTTATCGTGGAAATACTGGTGCTTCTGTGGACGAATATGATATATTAAAGATAGAGAAAGTATTGCAACTAGGAAGAAATAAAATGATCGCTTTAGCTTTATTGTGTGGTTGTGATTATGACGATGGTGTGAATGGAATAGGAAAAGAAGCAGCATTAAAGTTGTTTAAAACTGTCGATGATGAATCTATTTTAGACAGGTACATATTTAGAAGATAAAAATGGATTTTTATATTTGTCATAAGATAGAATATTTTATTAACCACATGGTAACAATTTTCTAAGTTATCATTAGTAAACGTGATATTTATTTTTAGACTTAGAAGTTGGAAAACCGATAGTAATTTTGAGAAAGTGGAAGCAAAACTATTGTATTCAAATTTATGTACATCTTGTGGACATCATGGAAAAACTCAGAAACATGCAAAAATAGGATGCGTAGATTGTGCGACAACTATTGGATGTAATGATTCATATAAGTAAGTTATAAAGAAGTTACTAGATGAGTTATTAATAAGTTATATATAATAACTAACTAGAAATCAATAAATATTATGTGATTAGTAAATAGTGTTTTTGATTATGTTAAGGAATAATATATAGTTAATGATTATTAGGGAAAAGAGGGCGCTGTTATTGCATGAGATACAACTTCGAAAAAAAGTTCTTGTCCTTGAAAATTTTCCAAATCAGGAACTTATTAATGAATTTCTTGTTCGCAAGCACAAAGTGCCAACCAAGTTAGAGTTGCAATGGAGAACACCTCAAATCTCTAATTTTGTTGTAAGTTCTGCAATTTTTGTAAGAAAATATTCATATATATTTATGTTACATATCATATTCGATATATTATTTTCTTTAGCATTTTATGAAGAAACAGGTAGCTTGGGAACCACAATATGCATTTGAGAAAATATTTCCATTAGTAACACGATGGCAAGTTTTACATGCTTCACTTTCTCTTGGAAGACAGTTATTTATACCAGAAAAAATAACAAAAATTCGAAATATAAAATCTGTAGAAAGTTACGAAATTGTATGGGATGACATAAATAATATAGTAAGTGAATTAGAACTGTTTTGTGATAAACCTGATGCACAAAATGAAGATAGTGATACATTAAAAATTGAGCTCGTGACAATTGAACCACAAAGTTTAATACTGAAGTGTTACCCAAATTTAGTTGAGGCTTTTACAAGTGCTAAGAATGCGAAAAAGTCAAGAAAAAAAGGTACTAGTAAAAATGCAAAGAAAGCACTTTCAAATGTGGATAATAATTGTGATTGTGATCAGGAAAAGATACAGAAAATGGAGAAAAGAAATGGGAAAAAAACTATAAAAAACAAAAATAAAAGAAAAATCGATGAATTTATTACCATTAATCAACAGTTGCCATTGGCAAAATCTTTTGGGAAAATGAGTATAACACCGAAAAGATCAAAACGAGTAGTTAACAAAGCTAACATCAATGTAAAACAAAATGATTTAGACTATAATAATGAAAAAATTAAATGTGCTCCACAAATTAGAAGAGTATTAGAAATAGAGAGAAATGATAAGAAATGTGTATTCAATAATTCACTGGATAAGATGTTTCAGGAATTATCACCTGATGATTTTATAAGTGAATCCGAAGATATTGATTTGAATATGACAGAAACTATACAAAGGATATGTGATAAAACGACTTGTCATAATAATTGTGTAGGTACTTATAACTTTGAAAAAACCAACGATGATTTATGTATAGAAGTAACAGATGACAAGGAGAAAGATATTAAAGAACTTATGAATACAGAAGTAATTGTAATAAAGGATTCTGACAATTCTGATAATGAAGACCAATGTATATCTAATGATTCAAATGTTAAATTTGATGATATTGAATGTACATATGTGCCTTTATATAAAAGAATCCAATTACAATCAAAGAAAGTAATAACGACTGAAAAATTAGCAATTAGTATTCAGACAGAAGAGAGATTTAGCATAGGGTTTAATGCTCTTATGGATGAAACTGATGTTAATATATTATGAATGGAATATTGCAATTTTCCTGTACATAAATAATTTTTATATATATTTTTTGTATGTTCTGGTAATAGAATGATGAAAATATTTAATATTTTAATGTAAAAATAATTATTTTTATTAAATCGTTCTTTAAATATTTTTCTACAATGTAAAAGGTACTATAAATATCATGTATATAATTTTATACATATAAGTATGTGTAATTAATCGCATAAAATATATGTTTTTTTACATATGTAATATTGACAATTCCTTGAGTCTGTAAATCTTCGTATTTTATTTAATAAGATTCTGTACTTTTTCTTATAATTTATTCTTTTTTGAATCCTGTTCTAATATTAGAAATAATATAACTTCATATTTTTAGTATATCTCGATATTCTATTTTAAACTTATTTTGTTTAAATTTATTCAAACTTAGAAATTCATTATATAATTCTCTATTTACATCATATCTTGAAACGTTTAATTGATTATCTATTTCGTTTTGATGCCACCGTTTTAATAATTTTCCAACATTTTTCGTATTATTTTCTATTGCTTTCATCTAAAAATAATTAAACATTAGCATATTAGAAATCAGAATTATAAGTGTAGGTTATATTATCAAAAATGTTGTTGACCAAAATTCGATACCACTTCGTTAATAGTATCAATTTCCTTTTTATGCTTTGAGAGTTTTTTATTAGTTTCTTGCCACATGTTTGTTAGTTCTTGAATTTCTGCTCTCTGTTTTTGAATGTGTGGTACTATAGCATTTATAGTGATCGGGTCTTCATTAAATATTTTTTTTTCATTAATTGACAACCGAAATTTTCGACGTCTCACTCTATTTTTACGAATTTGCTGAATTTTATCATATAAAGCTTGTATCCGTAAATGTATCTTTTCAACATCTCGATTATAATTCCGATAACATACTATTGGACATTTGTGAGTCAACTTCTCATTGATTTCGTTCTGCTTCTTTCGCCATAGGGGTAAATTTGTGAAAATAAATTCTTCTATTTCTAATAACCATCTACTTTATAATAAGTACCTTGAATTAATATAGTTACAACTACATATTTATATATTTTATATACTGTGATAAATATTTCATATATTTGTACTTTCGCACGCGTCCGACTTCTACAGGCTGTTTTCCTTTCATTTTTAACATTATTCCATTCTTTATACAATTCTTAAATTTATTCGCCAAATATAAATAATTTGATTAAAAATGCGATATAGAAAATAAAATTACGGTTTCTAGTTGCACAAATAAATTTAAGTTCCAAGTTCCTTGTTTTGTTATATATATGTTGCTCCTTTTCAATAAACACGAATTTAGAGCATAAATTAGGTTCTAATATTTTCGAATCTTGAAATTATTTTAAAATACTTTTTAACAATCGTCGAAATGCAGACTTGCTCTTCCTGACTTTTTTATCGACTGCCAAACTAAAGAAAATATCTGTAATATTCTTTTAATATTAATTTTAATTTAAAAGATCCAAATGTAGGTTGTCATCTTATTTTTATGTTATATTTACATTGTTTTTCTGATCTTCTAATTTTGTCAGTTCGTCATATTTACTACTATTAATATATAAACTATTAATTCTAAACTATAAATTCTACAAACTTTTAGAAATAGTAAGAAAGAAGTTTACAATTTATAATGTTGATCATTTATTACATATTATTAGAAAATTTTAATAATAGATTTTTAACACATCTTTGTTGTCATACGACTCGCTATTGTCTTTAGTTTCAACGGACAACGATGTGACAACGACTAGCTTCAGGGAGAAATCAAGAGCGTGCTTTTTTTTCTTCGAATTTTCGCATTTTTCCTCGCGTTATCGTGATGTCGGATTTGTACTGATTTCCATTTTGTCTAAGCGTTCCCTCATTTTCCCCTTACGCGTACCTGCGCACTTGTTGGTCTATGCTAGCTGCAAGCTTGGATTTAGTCTTCAGGGACCGACGCCGCCGTCAAGATGGAGGACGAAGTCAACTTATCTATATCACCCGGTCTTTAACACGTTCACAAATGATCTGAATTTAGGTAGGATGTTGACATGAGCACTCTGCATAAACTTAATTGCAATGTTTGTTAGATGAAATTAGACAAAAGTATCAGACAATGTTGCCAATATTAATAAATAAAGGCTTGTATATATGATGAACATAGATTAGATAGATCATTTTACTTACAAGTTTTTCCATCGCGTTGACGTGTTGTAGAATGTGTAGAAAAAGGTAAAATGAAATAATAATTCGTAATATGAATGTGTTGATTTTGTATGAAACTTTTTCTGTATTTATTTTACAAAATTATAAAGATCTATAGTTACAAATCGATCTTAATTTAATGATAGCAAATTAATCGCTTTAAAAATATCTATTTTGTGATTCCTAATTGCTAGTAGCATATTTTAATTACTATAGTCATTTGTCATATTTGTTATAGTCATTATTAATTCTTAGTACAAACTATTTGCTGGTATGAATATATGTGGATCATATAATTTGATATTCCTTTATACATGATGTATCAAGTATGAGTTTAACAATTTAAAGTGTAATTATAACACATCAGATTAAATACGTAAATACATTATAAGAATACGTATTCCCCTTATTAACGTGATAAAATCTCATTTATTAATGTTTTTTCGGCTTGATAACTATCGATTTATATTTTATCACATATAATGATTAAAAAGATCGAATATCGTTAACATAAGTTAATAAATGATAAAGAGATATAAAATTCATGCTACAAACGAAGAAAGATAATATTATATCTCGTACTCTATGAAAGTAAATTTTTAATTATATATATTGTATATTCATCTGCAAATATTAATTTTTGGAAACTTGAAAATATATATACTTGATAATAAAACTAATGAATATAATAATATAAATACATTTGATATGGCAAAGTACGTTTATCTATACTGAGCTTAAACTATTTTAGTGGGATATTTTTTAATATTTAAAATTTCTTTATCGCCGATTTCTATATAATCTTAACTGGTTAAAAAATATACTAATTCATGAAATATCGCGTTATACATTGAGCATGTAGAATCTTTATGGTTTTGAACTTGTTTTATGTGACGTATTTTGTGTACAAAATATGAGATGTCGGTAAACATATTGAATTATAATGAAATTAAGGAATATATATTTTGTTTTACAACGCATGTACATGAGTATTACTTCTAAAACTAAGTAAAAATATTATATTTATTTTTTACTCTAATTTATATTAAAATAATTATGAAGAAAGATATTATTATTGCTCTGTTTTGATAACAACGAACTTGTTCTTTTGAGTAGGTGTACGTACTCAATGTATGACTTATGCGCATTACATACACCGCCGTCTATCTGGAAACGGGAGCGTGCAATGAGGGTCGATGGGGGTTGATTTCTGGGATTTTCAGTACGCGCGCGACCGTCGTGCCGAAAACACGGTCCTTGGGTCTCATCTTCAGTGTCTTTAAAATGTGTTATTGTTGATATAAATTACGTGAAAATCGTTCAATGGTTCTATTGCACGAACGCACATTTTAAACATTGCGTATTGTATTTCCGATAAAAAAAAGTGTATGTCGAGTGATAAATATAAAAACTGACACGAAATAAAACTACAGAATATTTTTATGTTTGTAATATTATTATTTTAAGTCATTATGTATATATTGTTTATTATATTTTAGTTCAAAAATTGGTTTTTTCATTTATTTTTAAGATGGAGTTCAAATCTACAGGTGAAAGAAGTAATTCCAATCGTGTTAAGTGTTCGTTGAATTCGTGAATCGATTGAGTGAAAATAACAATTTTGATAGTGTTGTAAGCATGAAAAACAAAAGCAGCATTACAGCTCGTAAGTAATAATTTATCCCAAAAACAAATCGCATTGATTATACTATCAAAGTACACTGTGTTATACGTATCTCTAGCATTATTTTTACGTAAAATAAGTACAATGATGTACAGAATTATGATCACCTTTGTGACGCGGCGGATTTTTAGGTTTTTGCTCATTTAAAATATTAAAACGTTTTGTTTTAAACTTTATTTCTTTATACGAAATGAATTAAGAGCGCTAACTCTTCTTGTTTATATTATTTAACTAATTAATCTTCTTAACGTTTGTCAATGCGATCATTATCAAGTAGATATTAACTTATGCTTTTAAAAGTTGACAAGAAAACAATCGAATTTTTAGAATAATTATCTTCGTAAGTTAGAAGATTTTATTTTGCATTGATGTTTTGTCAAAAGTATTATGTATCACGCATGATAAGGTGATGACTTCGTTTTACTTTTTCATCTTCCGTTTGGAAGTACATAAAGTCCAAAAATGACATTCGTTATGTTAATAACAAATATTACATATGAGACACATGTAAAAATATACAGGTGAAAAACAGTAAAAAAATGTAACTAAAAAAGTCATCACTTTTATTAATAAATGTAAATTCCAACCTTATCTTAGTTTGAAATGTTCTAATAAATTGCATTAAATAAGTATACAAATATATTTTCATATTATACCAACTACAACCTTTAGGTTTTAAACTTGTTATTGTTGGGCCGACGATGTGAGATCGAAAAATCACTGCCAGTCCCCGGGGATTGCCACCGCGCTCAGCGTGTTGAATAATATGTTAAAAAATGAAGTATTTTTGTTAATTTTTTAATCTAAAAATTCAATTATTTCGAGTATTTTGCTCTAAATTTGTTCCTTTTCTTTTTCAATTTCATTGTAATAATTCTCTCTTTGTGCCATACTTCAAACAAATCTGAATTTACGTTGTTCTGTTAAAATTTGTTAATTGGCTAAAGTGCATTCATTCTTGTAACAACCGACGTCGGAAACTTCGTCTATCGTTGTTCTGGAACTATTAACGCTTGGAAAAGTTATGAGAAAGAAACGCTTTCAGTTCGTATACTGATCGTATATTAAGTACGTTGATCAAAGTAAGACTAGATTGTACATCAAAAAACTGCCAATTAAGTGTAAAAGTTCGAAAATATATCACGATAAATGTCATTGAAGCTATGAGATAAAAATGGAACGTAGGAAGCAAACAATCTATTACAAAATGAAAGGAAAAGCATATCATTAACCAATATTTCACTAATTAATGATCATTTTAAAATTTCATGGAAATAGAAAGAGATTAATATAGCATTGCTCTTTACAATGAGCAGTACATTGAACTTCCTTCTAATGTTTGAGAATCCCATAAAATCTTACCGCAGGTAATTAATTTTTCTCGTCAAACGTCTTTCTATAGGAGCATCCACTTGAAATATCGACGTAAAACTTGATTAAGGAATAATATTGTGCAGTCGTAATATTATTTATATTTCTCGTTTTGTTCCTTTGACATATTAATAAATTAATCATATTTTATGAATATCTATTCATCGTATCTTTATCAACATAAGTACAAATAAGAAAGATAGACATATAATAAATAATGAATATTATGTTTGATCTCAAAGTTAGTTAAATAATACACGATCAATGTTTTGTTAATTACATGAAACTTGTATATAGGAGTTTTCATATTTTCAGAAGAATTCGTACTGACATTGCTTACTTTTTGTTATGTAAAGCTTCTTCACATTAAGTCTTTCTGCCGTGGTACCTTTTCAACATGGGGAAAGCGATTCAGCGGATGCAATTTGTTCGTACATTCTATCGAATTTTTTTTTACACGTCACTACAGCATTTGGGACATTTAAGTACTCTTCCCATTTAATCTCATTATATCCTCCCCTATATACTACTAAATTAATCCGATACATTAAGTTTATAAGCAAAGCTGTTTATAGATAATATTCGAGGGTTGGATACAAGAAGGTAAAGTGAATTATATTGAGTATTGATATAGATTTTAACTTTACCTATTAATTAATAAATATCTACTAGTTAATTTATTAAAGCTAAAAATGTTATTATTTTTGTTCGCTAAAAAATTACTCGATTGTAAAGCGAAATTGGGAACTATCTTTTATTTATTACAGAATTCGTAATCACAATTTCAATTTTGCATGAAATACTCAAATACAAATTTTCAATGATAATGAGTAATACGTTATTTGCAAGTTTGTTATTTTTGTATCCTTTAAAACTTTTTTTAAAGAAAATTTAACAACTCACTACATATACCAGAAACGTTTTATATGGAAATCAGAAAGAAACTTTCTTAACCATGCATTATTAATACAATATCTTGTACCTCAAAATACATCCTTTCAATCTTTCATTTTTTGTTAAATATTGTATCAACTTTCCGATTGGCTTAGTATTTTTCGGTATATAAAATCTTCGTTCATTTCCACGTTTAAATTCTCTTTATTTTCAGCAATTTATATCGTTAAATTGTAAAAGGCTTTTAAACGGAGTATATAGTAGTACGATAAGAATATAAAGGGAATAATTATAAATTACTAATTATAAATTTTTAAAGAACAATGAGTTTCTTTATGATTACCAGAATTTTCTTTTAGGATGTTAATGATTCATTTATGCACGACTGGTTTGCATTCCCGATAGGAGGATACTCTATATATACTTAGTAAAAGTAGCGCAGAATACGTTTTGTCTTAGCAAGCTAAAACAGAATAACAAATTACGGCAAATAGTGATTGACTATCCCTTGTATGGACGAACTAAAGTTAACCGCACATCTGCTATGCTAATATATCGGTTTCGACCAACAAATGGCGATTACCTAACATAATTTCATTGCGCGCGTTATTATGCGTAAGCCCCCAAGCGACACTTTCGTAAATGATATTGGATCATTTCGTAAATAATGCGACTTGTAAAATTGAAAGATTTAAAATAAATGTTCATAAAATAACTACACTTTTCAAAACTTACACGAAGAATAAGAACAAGGTAAATTTATTATCTGCATTTATAGCAAGTTGATGTAATATAAGTAGTTTATCCCTCTCTATTGCATGGCTTTTAGTTCATACAATTGAAAAAATTATATTATTTATAAAATGATCCAATACATCGACGTAATCTGTTACATAATGTGCAGCAGGATAATCGAAAGTGGATTTCATCAATAGTAGAACAATCAAAATTCTACGGCATTTTGATGATAGCAAGCATGTGCATAGCAACCTCGATGATGGTCTATCACGCGAGCTCGCAACATTGTGTATCCGTGCAAAACCTCGTATCGTCTTCGATCTCACCGTTGAAAGCGCATAACCCACGTAAATTAAGTGGATGATTGCGTTTGCGATCTAGTTTGCGGCATTGAGACTATCCAAATTACGAAGTTCTACGAAAATGATAGTCCGAAATTTTACGGAAATGTCAATAGTACAAGGTATCGTATCATGGAGCTCAGCTACATACAAGTGAACCTGATTTTTACATTATACAGAAATTTTCTGCATTGCGGGAAGTACAAGCCACACGTATATTAGGGAGACCTCATGGTATGTTTCAAAAGAATGCATGAGCAAAGGTAGAAAGTCAGCAAATGTTTGGAATAATTTTTACCAACAGTTGATTTTTATGATTATGAAATGAACAGTCCTAGACTGTGCGTGACGCTGTTGTTATCATTAACAACTATTAAACTACTAAAACTATTAAAATGTTTTTTACTTGTAACTCGATGCGCAAAATTATATTGTCGTACGCGTGAAATAATTAACCCCCATATACGTGTCGTGACTGAGACAGTTTATTCCGAATGAATAAATATATAATAATAGTAACGTACGCAGTTATATTAATTTTAATGTTATTACTTTAATCTTTGGAAACTAACTTATTCACTATTAGGTTGATTATGGACCATTGAGAAAACACATCTGTGTATAAATATTAAATTTAATAGTAAATTTTCTCAATTTTCAAACTGTAAAATGTGCTGTTAGATTCGATGTTATCTATAGCAGCATGAGTATTCAGAACCATAGTTTTCATTTCACATTAGTCCTACGAAATATAATTCTCTGTATTTCAAACGAACACGTTCAGACATGTCAAACACCATGCGTGCGCTTCTCGTTTTAATGTCAATGTCACAAACGTTCTATGAATTTAGGTATCGACATCGATATTTTACCTTTCAATAAACCTTATACCTTATTAGATTGCTACAATTTAGTACGTCTCAATATCCGCTGTTACTTACGTAAAAATATGTGATAGATAATCAAAATTAATATGGAATATTTAGTTAAAAAATCTTTTATTATAAAAATTATAGCAGTATTATGGCATCGATTTGAGTGATTATTCACGTATCTATATTATTATAACGTCGTTATAATAATATAGCCGCGAGGCAACCCGCCACAACATTATAAACCAATAATTAATACAATTGATCATTTTAGCTCCAATGTAACATTCGTAAAAATCGTAATGTGATTAAAACACATGCTACTGTCTTTATTTCAAACAATGTAATTAATCAATTTATTTGACTAACTTTAAAATTTATCCAAAGAGAAGAAAACAAATGTTGCTACTAATTCCAATTAAAAGTAGTAAGGTCAAAATGCATTCAAAGACACGTCGAAGAAAATATATTTACATACATACATTTATAATGTGTACAGGATTGACGACCTAGATTACTCGATGGTTGATTAGGTCTCTTATATAGGTATCCTTTAATATTTAGGCTTACCTTGATTAAGATTCGGTAACCAGTTTCAGTCGTAATACAAGAAGGAATTGATCTCTTGATCGACTGCAATTTTTCCAGGGGAACATTTTTTGCAGTACCAATAAATTACTTTAAATAATAAATATTTTGCATTACGTTATGCATAGTTCTCGTTTATTACCTTCCTGAACTGCTTTACAACTGTTTCATTAGCACGAAAGAACGCCTCTATAATATACGAGACCGATATTTCAACACGTTGCATTGTGACTAAACAACGATGTAATCATGTGAACTTACATAGTATTATATTTGTAATACGAAGCTACTTCAATAAGTTGAACTAACGTTGTTTCTATCGCCGTCCTGAATATCGTATTTGCTATCGAAGTATTTGCTTTTTCGTATTTATTAATAATAGTTTATATTTATTATTTTTATACAGTGTTATCTCGGTATATCTGCTTAATCTATTCCAGATTTTTGAACGTATAACAAACAAATTTTTCTCCTAAAAAAACATGTAAAATAAAGATGACCAGTGTCGTGACTCATTTTGACCCAAAGAAGTTCTAGCACGCGAGATGTATTCCAAACAAAGATCCTATACTAAGCGATATTTTTCACGTCCAAACATGACGTATACTAAGTTGGACTTATTTCAAAGTGTATATCTACTGAGGTATCACTGTATTTAATTTCGTTACCCAAATTTTCAGAAATATCGATTAAGTATATCATGTAGTTGGATCGCAGCCATGCGCTTATTCGATTTGACTGAAGATTTGATTGGATTGATTGAATAAAAATGGAAATCGGATGAAATTCACAATTGTTTAATTAAAATTCCGCGTACTTATAGCTCTATAACCTATCGCATTTTATTCGTCCTGGAAAGGCAAATCAAATAATACATGTATTTATTCTGTAAATGCGTGCATACTATAATCTGTGAACATTGGCAGGTGGTCTTGTATAGGTTTGATCAGAAAGCGTGATGCAACTTGCAATCATTCAGAGGTATATGCAAAGTTAATTCGATAATAATGTTAAAAAAGAGAACGTAGTACGTTGATACGTTTCTCGTATTATTCAAAAAATATATTTTCTTTCTTTCCTTTGTCATATTTTATAACGAAAATTATACTTTTTATCGGTTTCTCTAATTGTAAGATCATATTCCAAAAAGTATTGTATGCTCATATTTCGTTTCTTAATAGTTGCACACTGCATTATTATCAAGAGTTGACTGTCTGATTGAATGTAAAAGTGTTCAGACGCATTCCTAGCCTCTTGTTAATGTCACACTTGTTAATCAATCACTTTGTTCATTCTAAAATTGATCACAAATAAAAGATTGATTCTAGGAATTATGGCTTGTGAAGGTAGCCGTGACAAATCGGTGATTCGGTTTTTGCTAGTGTAGAGGTTGACGAAATAAGAAATGCCAGCCCCCGTCTACCACGCGTAAACTGAATTCCGTAAGGATTAAAAAGATTATTCTAGTCTACAAAAACTGGCGTCAAACCAAAAATGGCCATCCTAATCGTTATCCTTTTTTTTCCTTCCATATTCTTCTACCGCGTTACGTGAGAAAAGTACATCGGTTTGAATACATTTTACTCGATTAATATGTTGGTTCCGTCGAAACGTGAAACGAAACGATGCGTAGGGAAACGTGAGATGGGGAAAGGGATACAGATCATTTAACACACCGCGTTTATAACGCATACGGATTCATTTTTACGACAGCTAAAGGCAAATAGCCGAAGTAGTTGCCGCTAATGGTCCCACAGCAACTGAAAATATTCCTATTCAACGACACTTACCCTATAATTTCTCATTCCGACTACTCGCCAATTGTACCTATCAATACTACGTGCAAGGGAAGCGTTACCTGCGTAGCACGGACCTTTCGTCTATCGTCGTTCATCGTTTGATAATTTGCAACGTTTGCCTGTCGATGTGTCTGTTTCTGCGTAGCATTTTGCAGAACTCGCGAATTGTGAAGATCCTTAATTTGGAGGATCAAAAGTTGATAAGAAACTATGCAAGACGAATCGATTAATGTTAATCTTAACCGCTGTTTTTTCAATCTATCAATACAGTAATTTTTCGACGAGACTCGTGTTAATTATCGAAAAACACGTCGACTAATGACGAAATTTAATAAGATGAATACACTGCTTATTTCTGTTTAAGATATCAAATATAATTTTCTAAATGACAAGCGCAACGTGTCGAGTAATTATTGCCAGTAAGTAAAACTTTTTTTTCTTAATAAGTAAGAATTTTATTATAAAACATAGATTATTAATCTACCAAAACAAAGAATATTATTTTGTAGTGACTTAGGAGGACGATATATCTTTTGATGAAACACTTAAAGCGAAAAATAATGTAGAAATATATATACTATTCTTAGTTCTCGAAGTTTCACTAGACTTACAATAACAGATCCGAGAACCTCACTTGTGAAAATCGGAAATCTGTTGTACAAACACACATGCGAAGAAAAATAATCTTTATACTTCTTCTAGATTTTTCAACGTTAATTATCGGAAAATGAAAGCGTACGATCGCTCGATTTATCTGCTGTTAAACATAAAATCGACTAATATAAAAAATTATTTTCTTGTTTCTTCCATTCCAAAATTCTCATTGACTTCTATATATATTATGTGTGTGTGTGTGTTATCTGATAATCAGAAATGTGCAGACCCGTGCGAATGTCTCCTACGGGACTGTTTCGAATGAAATGCAGAAATCGATAATTTTAATAATTCTGTTATCGCTTTCCTGAGCTCATGACAGGACATCGATTGGTTTTCACGAGTAGATTAATATATGATCATATTTGACGTATTAAAGATGAATAATTAATTCGTATACTTAAATTTCCTAATATATGTTTTTTAATCGATTGTAATACAGAAATAATTGCGTGGAAGTAAGTCGCATTAAAAGAGTCTAATTTTAAGTTCATTACGGTACTGTTCTCATTTTCAATGTCACTATAATGGTAGCTCGTTATTGTTACTTTTTGTTTTGTTTTTAAAATAGACTACATTCATGGTCACGCCTCTCAAGTGGGAATAGAGTATGCTGGTTACTCTTACGTTTATAGAATCTTCATTAATACCCTTCGGTACTCCACATTTTGTCACAATAGTTTTTAATTTATTATAATGTTTTCCAAATGCAAATTTGTATCTAATATTTTTTACGTTAGCATATTTACACAACAAAGTTAGAACTATTTCTATAAAGTTTCTTAGTTGCAAATAAACTCTCATTTTACATTTCAAAAATTCACATTTACATAGTTAAAGTTTGGAAATACCACTCCACGGTATAGCCGTAAAGTACTTTGATGTCACGTATACAAAGTAGAATAAGCAAAGCCAAATAAAAGAAAAAAGTGACAAAGTTAAAAAAGAAGAAAGGGAAAAGAAACTTTTGCAAATTTGCAAATATTACAAAATGAGTTAGAAAGTTTACATATTTTCATAATTATAAGATGCCTTTTTTCGAAAAGTTTGATACCGGCATGAACATAATTACGTTATTATACAATTTTACAATTTTTTTTAATATTGCCAGCGTTATTACCATCTAGCTACATTTTACTTTTTTGAGGAAGAGAGAAAATCTTACATAAGATCCCCTTCGGCACGTATCAACGGGAAGAGTGTCAGAATCTTACTGATTAAAATCCTACCATCTTTTTTCATCCTTAATGCTTTTGTATTCCTGGATATACCTACTCTTTATCAAGGTATGTACGAAATTCATTTTCGTTGACTTTAAATCGTTGAGGTTAATGTCAAACTTTGCAAGTAAGTGATACATACTGCAATTATTAGGAGGTGAAGTTCTACAACTTCCAGCCTTTATTACTGCAAAACTAATCGATAGTGTGGGAATCCTCTCTTGTTAGTTGAGATAAGGATCATCGAGTTAATTTGTAAAGTAACGTTCTATCTTTTAGAAACAATTCGATTAATCATTATAGAACAAAAGTGAAAATCCATTACCTCGTGGAAAGTATACGAAAGGAAGTGCGCGTATTAGCTTCGGCAGATTTAATATTACAATAAGTAGAAGCAATTTCACAGCCATTGCATTTATACGAATATTCGATTGTTTTAGTATAATGATAACATTATAATTTCAATATCTGACTTCATGATAATTTTCGGAAACGGTAATTTTAGTCGACAAGAAACTTCACTTGAGGTTTTAATTTATTTCATTTATTTACTTTCTATAGATGTTATACTATTGATTATATTAACTGTATTATTTATCATAAATGATAATTGATATAATTTGATAGAGTAACTTGGTCTTATCACAGTTACGTTAGGTACATCAAAGTTAAAACTGTTATGTTGTGCTTACTGTTGCAAGTAGTGATACAGCAGTAGACGAAGTCCAGTTTTAGTCAGACAGTAGAGATTTATCGATTGATCAAATATAATTCCATATGAAATAATTATTCTAATATATTGAATAAAAATAATATATTTCCATGAAATAATTGTTAACAACATGCGCTTGAAACCTTCAAGTTTAAATAAATCTAAGCATAATTACGAATTTTTGGAGGAAAAAGTAAGGATGTAACGCTTGTATTTACTGTTTGTCTTAAGAAATGAGTTCACATTTTCATTTTCTTTTACTGAGCTATGTAATTTACAAAGGCTATCACTTTTCTTCGACTACTTTTTCCACTATTTTCTTTCCATCTAACTTTCTTTCTTTATAATTATTATTTATTTTTTTTTTCAACATAATCATCACAGGTTATTTCGTCCAGAAACAACGAACTTTAGATCAGTTTATATAGTTTAACAATACAAGTATCTCTAATTCATTATATGTATTTAAATAGGGATCATAAATAGGTTTTTTTAATTTGATTAAGAATGCATTTATTTATAATCTTGGCATTGAATCTAAACTATATCGTTAAGGATTGCAAACACATGACAATTCCGCTCATATCGTAATACATTTTTTGCAGATCGTTTTTGTCACGTTGGAACAGATTTTACTGTAGCGATGCAAACATTTTCAACTTAACGAAAGTTTGCTACCCAATTGTTGAAACTATGTTAATAAAATCTGGTTACAACAAAAGCCAGTACGGTTATAACGATTACGAAAATAGTCGATGTTTCCGGAAAAAGGTATTGCATAGCAGATGACAGATTGCACCATACGTACATGGTCAATTATATAGAAACTGAGATCGCTTCGAGTTGTGAGTATATTAGCATCATACCCTTTGCGTCAATAGAATATGCAGAGATGCCAGACAATTTAATAGGATGTGGCTTAACCGTTGGTGCGGAGTAAATTTCCACGGTATCTTCTTGGCATTTCATATCCATTCTTGAGTAAGTTCTCCGAACGTGTTGTCTTATGTAAAT
The DNA here is from genome assembly GCA_025433975.1 of Liostenogaster flavolineata. NCBI lineage: Eukaryota > Metazoa > Arthropoda > Insecta > Hymenoptera > Vespidae > Liostenogaster > Liostenogaster flavolineata. Next base: position 453,628 of record JAITYT010001162.1, read on the forward strand.
CTGTCTTGTACCTCTTGTTAAATTTCAAGGGAAGATGATCGTCACTCCGTAAACGTTTTAAAGTTTTAAGTTTTCGCTTTAAGACGATACATCTTATCGAAGAAACGATATATCTTCATATAATGATCGTCCTGTAATGTTTCCGTAGCTTTATATACAGAGTGATGCGAAAATAATGTTAAATAATGTAAAAAGTTACCTTAAAGCTGAGAACTAATAAGAAAACATTGATCAATGCAAGGCTACAAACTTCGTTTATGATTTGTGTCTATTGTAACCCAACGAAAAGGTTTATGTAAGGAAATAAATTTCATATTAATAAGTTACTTAAATACAAATATTGAAGATTTACGTCGATCTACTAGTCACGCAAGAAAAGTAATAGCTACTGTCGCTGTTTTTTCAAACTTTTAATCTTATTTCCTTAAAGCCATCGTATTTCAAAATCAAGAAATTCGTGACTCCGTCCTTACTAAAACTCTTTCGCTACTTTCAAGCTTTAAGATACGCTTTTAAAGACTGTGGCATCATTTTAAAACCACCCGGTACAATAGGATCGTGGGATATTCATTCTAGATATTTTTCAGGGAGATTAGGTCGTGGATCTGGAATCGTTCCAGTTTTGATTTCACCGATGGTCATAGGCATTATACTCCACGAATACATTGTGAATATCTCCGTCTATTGTGTCGCGTCGAATGTGGTAACGAATCGTTCCCGCATTTATTTATCTGTCATTATTCTCAGTATAACTCAATTGCGCTATAAAACAATGTGTCACATTTCGAAGCTTTCTTTAAATGAGTCTTTGTACTTGATATTGATCGTTAATTAGAATATCGGTAGTATCATTGACGCAAAGAGCAGCTGATTTATGCGAGTCTCACAGCGAGTATAAATCGATATTCCCGTTTTAAAATTTATTTCTGAAGAATGTTTCATTTAGCTTAAATGGAACTTTCGTTAGGGACAACTATCGATTCAAGCTGTCAGAATGACAGCTTCTTTTGATATTTATGTTCAGTTTAGTCTAGAAAATAATCATTAACAGACTCACGCTTGAGGAACGGTCAAGAATTATTCTTCATTTTGGAAATCAGTCGTCAATTCGCGAGACTTATAAATGACTTCGTGAGACAATTGGACAACTACTGGGACCAGCCATCCATCGAATTGTGGATAAATTTTGTGCCACGTATTCTCTACATGATACGCCAACGTCAACGCGTCCTCGAAATATGCGTAATGAAGCAAATATTGTCATAGTAAACAAAAATTTACAGGAGAATCCAAAATCGTTTTGTCGTTACTCGCAGTAAGCGAGATTCTGTTTGTCCATAGCGTGGAAAATTTTGATCTACAAAGATCTTGGTTTACACCCGTACACCAGTTTTGCAGTTTAGTACTATTTATCAGTGTATACGTTTCATTGAACGTTATATAATCTTCATAATAATTTTATAATAATAGTATATAATAATTTCATTAATAAAATAAGATAATATCCAGATAGAGAGAGAGAGAGAGAGAGAGA
>JAITYT010001162.1:455258-465945 GCA_025433975.1 Liostenogaster flavolineata
AGAAGTGAAACATCAATATTTCAAAAATCAGGGAATATGACAAACCTTCGGAACGTGCACTGGACGTTTTTTCTCCAGTCTATCGTGACACAATCATATACGTGTAACACGTCATTAAGCGTCCGCTGTAACTAAATTAATCATAGCTCGAGAGGAGAGTAATTGTTTGATTTAACAAACTTTTGGTTGAAAGATCGGCCACGAGCAATTTGGTATACGTACAAATAATGAAATGAAACGCATCCAGTGAAGTTCGGAATGAGTCTGCTTCCGCAGAAAACTACAAATTGTATCGAGAGTATCGATCAGACCGAGAGGCATCAAGTAGAATTTCTAACCTGAATGAAATTTGGATCCACGAGTGCGATATAAGCTAGTCCTCAAATTTGAAGCGAGGATGAAGTTATTGAAATTCAATCAAACTATCGATCTAATTGGACCGTCCATTTCTATGGAAGTCGAGAGGAGAGAGAGTGAGAAGATGACATTTTTCCGCAATCCGCGGGAAGGACGTGAGCGAATATCGTTACCCTGGCTCCCGATAATTACGATTGACGGGAACGACTTATGAACCAAATATCTGCTTTTAATTACGTATATCGCGTTATATTACAAAAGGAGAGAAATGCAGTAGCTCACCACCAGACAAGCTCAGCTATCACCCGAAGACAAACTTCTGATATACAAGACAATAATAAAACCTATTTGGTCTTATATATTGTATATAGAGTCCAATCATGGAGTTCGACAACCAGAAGTCACTTCGCGAAGATCGAATCGTTATTCATAAAGACTTGAATATAACTTTCGTCGCTGAAGAAATAGGATAACTGTCAATTAAATAGGAAAAGAGATTGGAAAATCATCCCAATAGTACAATCAAGGAATTATACTCATCTGATCAATCTACTGGAAGCTTACAGAGAAAACATGCGATCGACTTTTTATTCCGACTTATAAAATCTTCCATAGATTTTAAATAACGTATTTGTTTACCGGCAATCCTTGCGACGACACTTCGTCAATGGGAGGAATGTCCACGGATTATTATCAACAATCTGCTAAAACAATTTACTGAATTTATTTATTCTTTGTTATGAATATTTTCATTAATAACATTTATTTATTCTTTAAAATTATTTGTACAATAATTCAGCTTCTTAACCCTGAAAAATCTTCGTGCCTCTGCGTCTTTCATTTCACGAAAACTTATAAGTGTTAAGTAACACTGGTAATTAAGGGGGATGGGGAGTGAAGCTATTCGTGAATATTTTAATCATCGACTCTATTATTCATTGGCATTACAGTTCGATGAGCTTCTGCCATTTCTCTAGCAACACTATAATCCTGTCACTGTAGAAATTCTGTAAATTCTGAACAAAGAATTGTGACAAATGGCATTCACAAGCCTTTTTGATTCTAAATTATCACCATTTAGAGAGTTCTGCACTGACCGAAACAAATGGTAAGCTGACATTACAAGGTCTAACGGTACAGAAAAGATATACGGTGGGTGCATTAAAACTTTACAGCTAACTTCTCTCAATTTTTACCGGATAATTAAACATGTATGTGGTCCAGTGTCGTCATGGTGGCAGACGCCGTTTTTGTTGAACAGATCTGGCCGATTTTTTTTTAATCGCTTGTTGCATTTTCGCTAATTATTGAATAAAGATCCAAATCAATCGTTTTGTCAGGCTGAAGTAGCACATGATGCACAATGGCTCTTTCAATCTCACCAAATATGTAGCATCGCTTTCTTTGACGTCAATAAAGGCTTTGCCACAGATTATGAAGCTTCTCCTCGCTTCAACGACAATCTTTTTCGCACATTGTTATCATATGTGATCCACTTTTCATCGTTCGTGATCAATCGCTTTGAAAATGGCTCGATTTCGTTACGGTTCTATAGAGATTCGCAGATGAAAATTGGATTGAGTAAATTTGATTTCAAATATCGAGTTTCTTTTTTTAACTAGCTTTTTCCAAATGATTCAAAACTGTTTGGTGATGAATATTTAGTTTAGAGATACGTAATTATAAAACCATCTAAGAAGAAAAAGACTCAATATTTGTTTGTGTGTCCAAAATATTACGATACATTTCGAAAATTCAAGTCCAAAATTGCATACGTAACGCAAAGTGCAAGATAAATATTCCAATATCGTTGAAAAGCGAAATATAATGAAAAGCGTAATATGAAATCCGAGATGCATGTATTATAGATCCGTATCGAGTCTGTTTCATATGGCAGACGTAATACTGTTAAACTGTGTATAATGAGAAGAACTTCGCACAAAAGCTTCCACTAGGCAGTTGGAAAATTATACAAATCAAACCTAGTCTTCTCTCTCCGCACTTACAATCACCACATCAGGAACGATTGATTATTACGAATCAGAAGTTATATCTTCTTCGCTTTAGATAAAACATCCGTACCCGTTAATCAAATATTTCTCACAAAAGGAGTTTTGAATTTTTTAAAATTTGAGAAATTTCCAGTTCGATCTAAATAGACTTTACATGGTATTTAACGTAAATATATTAGTACAACATTATGTCGCATTATATTATAATGCAATATTATAATTATAATTATATTGAGTTGTCGGAAAGTCACCGCTCATTTCTAATAGATCGTGCTGATCACTGTAGGGACATTGTATTGCTCTTATCAGTCTTTGTCATCCTTTATCGGCGAAAACTTTCCGTTCAGCTCAATAATTAATAACGTAATCTTGATCAAAATTTCACAACGTCATAAATGTCATTGCGGCGTATTTAACTGAAGTGGACAAATAAACGTAATTTTTAAAAGTTAGGTATTGTGCGATCATCGGGAAAAATGCTTTATAAAGAGTCCAGCAATAATTCTTATGGTTTAATTATCATTTGTTCTCTTTGCACCAGATTCGACTACATGTTAATCATTAACGCTACTGAAAAATTATATCGATAATTTTTAATCGATCTAAACAACGAATTTCTTTATTTATTCAAGTGTTGCATGCTACATCTTGTATCAGTTTTGTGCTCCTCGACAACCGGCAGCTCAGATGCGAACATCATAGGCCTTTTTTCTCCCTCGTGATACCGTCAATTCCGTCAAACAAAAAGAAATCTTTTTATCGCGTCTTATCGATCGTCTTGTTAGCTTTTAAATTGCATTTACGTTGAAAACACTGATAACTATTCGCCAATTTTAAACGTATCTTTCTATCCTGACGGAAAGTTGATTTTTCTCCAATGGCAAAGGAATCTTTGAAAGCCGATTGAGCTAGCAAAAAATATCAGTCTAGAATTGAACATACGAACGTTGTGATTGAATATATTATACTACAGATATACCAGAAAATGGAGTTAGACGTTACTGTATCTTCGGTATAGTAAAGGAAGATGGCATATAGGGGGAAAAATGAGGAAAAATTGGTATGAAGGTACTACACAGACTTTAACCAAAATTTTTAAAAATCTTTTAAATCACACATAGAGTATCTTTGTGTGTATTTACATACGAAAGATATGTTGTCTTCATATTCTATCGATGTTAATTTTAAAATCAATACGTAAAATATCAATAAGCACATACCGATATTTACGTCCTATCGGTTTCTTTTTATCTTCCCGACGTATCATTCAGAAGGTTCTTGAAATAAAAAAAATACGCAAGATAATATATTTTTGTAGCATTATGGACTTACTTCCCGTTCTTTAGGTTTTTATGCCAAATCATATAGTTTACGGATGGATGGATTTCATTTTTCAGAAAAGAAGCATGGAATTCATTGTACGCAAACGCTTAAATGGGATTCGAGCAACCAAATTAAAAATTCTGTTTGATTTAACAAAAACATTGCATTCAGGAATAGAATTGGTTCTCTGGTACTAATTTGAATATCAACTTAACCTAATTCATTATTTAAAGATAATAACGGCGGAATGACGTTGATCCTGACTTACTGTCACAATAGAAAGTGGAAAACAAAGAGTCAATAGCTATATTCTCGCGTTATTGCTTAATGTTGGCTATTCATATTTTTAAAAATTGTTAACTACATTTTTTTTATCAAAAAATTGAAATGCAATTCAAATACAAAGAGATAGTATTCCTTGTTATTAAATATACTCATGTGTTCTGCATATCAATAAAAATATAGTGAAAAATGTCCCTGTTATTATTCAGTGGCTTTGGGAAAAAAAGATCGTTTATGAGTAGTGAAAAAAATGAACCCTTGATACATAATATGTGTTACTTTGTAATTAATAACCACTTACGACTATAGAAATAAACGTACATAAAAGCGAACAGCAATACGAAGCTCGTTACACGTAACTGCTGTCTGTGTCTTCAGAGATTTCGAGGATGTCCACCAAGGTACGGTCCGATGAACAGATATCGCTGTCAATGGATCGAGGATGAACGTCATGGCAAATCGGACGTCTGATTACCATGGGGACGTTTATCAATGGAATCGTACGGTGCAGACTGACGAACAGGATATCCAATCGGAGTATTACCTGCCCAATTGGACCGATCTCGTTCTGGCAGGGCTTTTCTCCATTCTGATCGTCATTACCATAGTAAGCTGGACGTTAGCGATAGTTTTTTCGATATTGTCCATTTTTATTTTTACTTATAACGTGGGTCGATTTTACCGTCGTGCAAGTTCCGTAATTTTTCAAGCGTGTGAACTTTCTGGAAAACTTTCGTCACGACCGCCTTGTTCTTGCGTTATTATATATATACGTACACGTATACCTATGTCAGTCTGTAAAGATTCAGCTCAGAAAGTCCACTTACATAACCGAATATAAAACGTAAGTTATGAAAGTGACAGCGGCCATCACGAATTATTAGAATTCAAATGGCCAATTTTATCAAAAAACGGAGAGGCACGATAGGTGTAGAATTTGGTAGGTGTGGTCTATCGATTGTTTTGAACTATCAGTTTTAAAAAATACGATCGAGGTAATGATATTGAAAGAAAACGACGACGTTTTGATATTTTTGGAAAGGTTCTACATTGAACGACAGTGTCCATACAGCCTAAAGATATCGTGCATACAAAATATTCCATCGAGATGATAAAATCTTATTCATCTAACGTTTAAACTAATTTTGGGCATCAAAATGTCAAGTTGGGAAATTCTTTGTTAACTTTCTTTGATGAACGACTCTTATGTTTTGCTTGTTATGCATATATATGTACGCATAAAGGTTTACAATGAACACTCGATATGCCAAGCCCTCAGTACCTGATTACGTAGCTCGACAAAATTGAAGAATCATTGTTTTTCCACTAACGAAATATTTAGATTCGAAATCCCATAACATTGCAGAGAATTACTTTACGTAAATAAATGAGAAAGCTCTTAAAAAATTGCGGCTTCTACATTATTCAGACTCGTGTCCAAACTTTAAATTTTCTCTTTAAATGTGGTTTTTAAAATTCAGCCATCGGTTTTTTATAACTTCGAATAATAGACTCAGTTACGATAAACGCTTTAAAGTTCACCAATTTTCCTGCCATTTAAAAGTTTTCATATATCTGCATTTTAATCACTTTTTTATAGATACACACGATTGTAATTTAACTTACTTGCCTTTATAGGAGGTGAGCTTCTTTTGGGGGTTTAGGACAAGAGACACTGTGCTAGTAAAATAAGAAAGTATGACTGAGGTATGGAAAAGATGAATGAGGGTCGAGGATGCATGAGTCATGTGGATGGAAGGGATGCATGAGTGCTCGGAGAATCTATAAAAAGAGCGGGAAAGTAGGAGTGAACACATTTTTTGTTGCGAAGTGTGATTCAAGTGAAACTATGTATCGCGTAGCTCAAGCGACACTTTTTGTTCTTATATATTTTTCTTCTAAATATAAGATAATATATGTCGACCTAGCTGTAATCATATTCCACGTCATCCTTACTCATTATCAAATCCTACGCTTTTATCGTAAAAACGTTAAACAAGATGGAAAATTTTGTCGGAAGGCTATCACGTTTAACATCATCCAATCGATAATAGTTCGATATTTCGAAGATATCGATTCATAATAAACTTCATAAAGTGACATAAAAAAGAAAGAATTTCTCATTTACAGCCACAAAACTCACGATAATAATTTAAAGAACGGCGATATTATAAAATATCAGACGGTAATAACCCTCAATGGCGAACATTTTACGTAGACGTAGTAAGTTCATCATAGTTTATCGGTTAACTAAGCGATATGGAGCGCGTTAAAATAGTGAAAATGAGAAACGGAGCGAATGTAAGATCGCCGCGAGCGATCGGTCAGGTTTCTTGACGCCTTCAGGTACCCATTGTCCTCCCGTGATTGCGATAGCGCAGGAAAACTACTTATAGAGACTTTGCGAGGCCAGGAATATTGTCATTACACTATTCTCCTAAGATGAATGAAGATGGAAGATGAAAATGACGCAAGTTCCTCAATGACGATATCCTTGTGCAAGATCCGCGCTAAAGGGATCAGTATCCGTAGAAATTAAGGGAAAACGGAACAAAGCAGGCGCGTACATACGCACGAACGAAGCAATGGTTGTTCTTTCAGCGTGATTGAATATTACGCCTGACCGTCAAAGAGACACGCTTCAATACGATGATCACTACGATCGTAAAGATGGCGTCTAATTCGTCGAGGAAACAGCGTCGTCGTCGTCGTCGTCGTTATCGGCATCGTATCGGGGCATGTTTGGTCCGTAATTAGTGTGTATAGTGTCGAGAGAACGCTGAAAGTGACGACAATGTGGCATCGGTGGGTTCGATAATTCTACTCTTTGCCGAAACTTCCACCTACAACCTACTATTTTACGGGTCCGTGCAACTGCAAGGGGTAATATGCGTGCTACTAATAACGCAGAATATTACAGACAGTTCGTCATTTCTGTCTAATCCGAATGGCCTACGTGTACGAAGATACTCGCCACTTCTGCGGTAGCTCCCTACCATCACGGATCCGTAATTTTTCTCCGTTGCGTGAGCCGTAATGCTTGGAAATGGAAATTTATGCCGACCAACGACTTTACCCGATGCGAGGAACTATCGCGATGCGTCTACGCGTGAAAAATATCGAGGACGCCACGAGACAAGATCTCATTAACAGGTACTCGCTTCGTATCGTCGTAACTGTCGTTATTCGTATTGGATCGACCCCCGTTTACGATGCAACGCAAAGATTGAGAATAATGTTGAGAATAATACGAAATGCTTCCTTCGTGTATCCTTTTATGAGCCGTGCGCGCGATGCAATTTCAAATACGTGCCTTCCTGAAAGCGCGTGGCTCCACTGCGCTCATATTTGCGACTTTTATGTGTCTCGCGTTCTCGTGTCTTACTATAGTGCCTTTATCTTAAGGAGAGAGTCCACTTTTTGTGGTAAAAAGGAATAAGAACGTCGTAAAACGAAACAAAATTCAAAGAAATTTCTTTTGGTAAAATCGTTTTCAAAGTTTATTCGTACGCGTGTACGCGTGAGCTCGCGTGCCTCCGAACAGATAAAGATACTTAAACTTTGAATAGAACTTTCTGCGTAATCTTCGTCGAGGAAAACACGACTCCAAGGATATAAACCGTGAATCGAATTTAAAATCATTACTTTCTGACCACGGAAAGACAAATGACGATCCGATGAATTCCATTGTTAACTTATCGTCGCTGTTTCCATTTATTTTTACGATAGATTTATCTTCATAATTAAGCATGCTCGTTCTCAAAAGAATCGACTGAAATTCCTAGAGATTTGACATTTTTTCTTTTAGAAGATGTGCACTTTTTACCGAATGTTTTTACTTTTCAATTAACGCTGGTAATACTGAAAATCATTGTAAAGGTTTAATCAACGTTACGCGCTTCGTAAAATCAACATTTGCGCACATAGTGTTGAAAAAAAGAAGAACGGAAAAACGAGAAAGAGAGAGAGGGATAAGGGCGATGTCAAACCTATAGTAACCTGCAATTCGAATTACTCACACACGCACACACGCACATATACACACATACGCACACACAGAATCGATGGCAAAGTGAAGCCGGAGGCGATCCATTCATCGCAGTTTATCGCGGAGCGAACGAAAAATTTCGTATTTAAAGAGAAACAACGAAAGCGCGTAAATCCATATGCATTGCGTTTCCCATTAAATCCTGATTGCCGCGAGGACGTGGATGAAGAAATAAATTTCGAGGAGACCGTTCTTCCTTCGATCGAATCGATCGATTGGTCTATCCATTGGAATTACTCGCGACAGGTATCGGAGAAATACGCGAAAATCTCTATCGTATGCGTACATGGCGGACGACGGTTTTGTGCCAGGTGAATTTAAAAGCTCCATTGTCGCGTTCGCCGGGGGCGCCTTTTGTCGATGTAACCGATAATGGGCGAAGAAGCGATAGGCAAGATCTGTCGCTGGTTCGTCCGGCTATTCACGTAAATCCAGCCTCTTCGATTTTCTTCGTTGCAGGTCGGCAACACGTTGGTCATCGCGGCGGTAATTACAACGAGACGACTGCGATCCGTTACTAATTGTTTCGTCTCGAGTCTGGCAGCGGCGGATTTATTGGTCGGTTTGGCGGTGATGCCACCGGCGGTCTTACTTCAGGTACGTAGAACGCGACGCACGAAGGATGCAATCGCGATTATCGTACGGACGCGTACGTTCGACTGCGTGCCTTTGTGCAAGGTTAAACGTCGCGCATGCAAAATAACACATCGGCTGATAAGTTTCCGGTCTGACTGACAAATGGCGCCACAAATACAAAATTAATATTTTTTTAGAAAGTACTAACGCTTAGAAAATACGCAGCTTCGACAGATAGCTGTATAAATTTCATGACGAACTGACGTTTGGTTCAAAAGTTACAGTAGTTTTAGTGAAACAAAACAATTTCGTGTGTTGATAAACTGTTACTTTTTGATGGGAAATAACACCGTTGAAACGAAAGCTTGGCTTGATAAGTGTTATCCGGACTCTGAACCTAAAAAACTATTGACTGCTTTGCTGAATTTAAACGTGGTCGTACGAACACCGATAATGCGGCACGCTCTGGTCGCCCAAAAGAAGTGGTTACATCGGAAAACATCAAAAAAGTTCACAAAATTGTTTTGGCAAATCGTAAAGTAAAGATGCAAGAGATAGCTTACACTCTAAAGATATCAAAGAAACTTTATTTCGTAGGTTTTATTTTGCATTACTGAGCATTATTTTTAGACCGGGAACTTATCAGCCTATATGATATCATGATATCGTCGGCGATGGCCCTAGCTCGGTCACGATCGGACGAGATTTGTTCGTGCGTTGTAACCCGCTGGTGATTAACGTCGCACCAGCAACACGGAACCCCTTTATACTCATTATTTAACAACTTTGACGAGGTGATGATCGACGTACCGCGACTATCCTGACCCGAATACCTGCATGCGATCGCGAGCTATAACAAGCGATAACTCACGTTAGATAACGATAATCGTTGCGATTTCGTGAAGTAGGGTCGAAATCCCTTCCGGCGATCCGAGGATAACAATTTCGGATTTACGGATGATTCTCATAGATCGTTACTTTCCTAATATAGCTATTTGCTTAAAATTTTCTCGAACGGTATATTTATTAACCATATTCTCCGTGTCAGCAATGCTGCTATGTTTTGAAGCATTGACAGCCATCTTTAAAATTTAGTAGATGTCAATTCGTAAGAGTTTAAATGGCATATTAATTCAGAGTATTTGCGGCATGCATTGTTTGTGTTCTTTAATTTAAAGAAAATTATTTCTGAAGCTTGTCGTTTTTTCAAGAAGCCTATGGTGAACATGTTTTATTTCAAAAGATTTGTGAAATATGGTTTATAGATTCAATAGTGGTGATTTTGAGCAGTAACAGTTTTTTCGTGGCGGCATCCACAAGTTATCAAAAAATTGGAAAAAGACTAAGTAAACGATGGCAATTACAGTCAATAAAGTATCTTCGACTACTTTGTGAAATAAGTGATTAGTTTTCAATAAAAAGAAGTCGAAGTTTCCACTCCGACACATTTATAATATGACACGCGGAACAAATTATTTAGTTATGAGTACAATTAGACTGATTAAAGAAAAACGGTAATTGTCTCACAACGTTCCCGAGTACCAACTTTAAACACCTACGTTACGCTTCTTCCACCTCGATATCTAAAACAGCGACGACAATGACGACGTCGTATGTGGTGGCAAAAGGGCTCCGGTATCGATTCGGCGCGACTGTGTTTTCGTAAATGGTACAAAGCAGCTACGTACACGTACCGTGTATCTATAAAAACTTAATAGATTTTCGAATATTTCTGGTATTGTTTTATCGTGGAACTATAATTTTTCTTTTTTTTTATATCGACGTTACGTATAAGAAATAACCTGCGAGAGTTAAACAATACAAAAACATAGCTGGTTTTTATTCGCGCGATATCTGCGTTTTGATATTCTATTGATATCCTGTTGTGTGATCAAGCTCAACGGAGGAACATGGGAACTAGGCGAAACTCTCTGTGATTTTTGGGTGTCCCTCGACGTATTACTCTGCACAGCCAGTATCCTTTCGTTGTGCGCCATATCGATAGACAGGTGAGTCCTATTATTCATACTCCGCGCATAAATATGAAGAGATTGCACAAAACCTCGTTCGTGTGGGTGTGTGTGTGTGT
>JAITYT010001162.1:466044-504062 GCA_025433975.1 Liostenogaster flavolineata
TCCTCCTTTTCTCCAGAAATTACAGATTTTCACGTAAGCCTCGTCGACTATCTGCTACAGATCTCTAATCCCCCTGTGAAACAGCGGCATTCATTCTGTCGGATTCGTAGTTTATCGCACGGTTCACATAACTTTCCGTGCGATCACTAATTCGCGGCATGGCAGATACGCATTGTCAATCATTCGCAATGCGCATGAAAGATTCAAAATCGTTTTATCAACGTCAAAACTTCTTTTATCAGCGTTTGCACGAATCAAATTCAATATTTATATCGTTTCCAATTTTTTGCTCGATACTTGTGGGATTACCTCATCTCAAATATCGAAAAAATCTTCGTTATGCATAATAAAATACGATGAGTGTATAAATGTCATTTTGAGATTGAACGTTCAACGATTATTTTGCTCCTCTCAAGGGAAAGAGAAAGAATTAGATTGAGATAGAATAAAAAGGGATTTTACGAACATAGGATCTAACGCGAATTGTAGCCAAAATTGACGAGATTTTATTTTACTACTTGATATTCTGCTTGGTTACATCGATTCATTACTGGTAATTTCAACGCGTAAAAAATAGGAAGCACTTTTCACCGAGCTCGTCATCACAATTTGTCTTGCTTTAGGTATTTGGCAGTGACCCAACCGCTGGTCTATAGCCGTAGACGAAGAAGCAAAAGATTGGCGGGTTTGATGATAGTCGCTGTTTGGATACTCGCTGGTGCCATTACCAGTCCACCGCTATTGGGTTGCTTTCCACGTGCTATAAACCGCGATAGCAAGAAGTGTTCCTATAACATGGACTCGTCCTATGTGATATTTTCAGCGAGCGGTTCCTTTTTTCTTCCTATGTCAATCATGCTCTACGTTTATGCGAGAATCTCGTGCGTGATTGCGAGTCGACATAGAAACTTGGAAACCAACGAAGCCGAAAATACTTCTCGTCGGCGTACCGTTTTGGTAAGAGTTGTTAAGAATCGCATAAGACACTGCATCGTCGACTTGTAAATTAGGAAACTGTGACGGAGTTCTAGTAGAATATTGCAATGAAGTCCTCTTTTCTCTGACAGAAAAAATATCACTGCATAGAAGTATAAAAATATTAAAGGAAGTGGTGAAATAAATGGAAATGTCGTGACTAAATAATCGTGATCATCTTTTATTTTAATACTTCTTCATTTTAACAAGATACAACACGTAAAAGTATCAGTGGTTGCACTGAACATATTAATGACTTATGTTCAATCGTTTAATCCAGTTTGATATTTTTGTGCGATATGCATCTTCGAAGATCGTATAAGTGTAAAGAGAGTATGTTTCCTTCGTGTAGAAAGAACGTGCGAGAAGTGTCAAGATTCGGAAAACCGAGTGCAGTGTTGATGGCGATACGTGTGAGAGGACTTCCGGCGAGATCGACATTACCAATACCTGCAAGAAGCTTGGTATGATTCGAGGTCATCAGCAAAGCTGTATCAACAAGGTGGCAAGGGAAACCAAAACCGCAGGCACTTTGGCAGTAGTAGTAGGAGGCTTTGTGGCTTGCTGGCTGCCATTCTTCATTCTGTATTTGGCCACTCCTTTCGTACAGATGGAGCTACCGGATATTTTAATGCCAGCTTTAACATGGCTAGGTAACGGCACCGTAGACCTATAAACACTTTTATTCGGATATTGCAAACGTTTATTATGACGTTATAAGAAAACCGATAATTTAAGCATTACCGATATAATAGCGTAACTGATGCTCTATAATATTTGATATTGGCCCATTTTTGTTTTGTTTTTAGGATATTTTCATTTTCATTCGCTTTCCGCATATCTTATTAGATTCGGAAAAGTACGCCGATACTGACCATTACGTCTTTATTTTGTTCTTAGGTTGGATCAATTCTGCCATAAATCCATTCATTTACGCTTTTTATTCGGCCGACTTTAGACTTGCTTTTTGGCGACTAACGTGTCAAAAATGTTGCAAAAGTCGAGCGTCCATGAATCGTACAAACCGGAAATTACAAACGCCAGCAAACGGAAGAAAGGATGCATCGAGAATGTAAAGATAACACTAAAAATGGAATGGAATTTGAGCGTTCAATTTGTGAGAGAAAATTCATAATTTCTGTGATTTAATTGTTTGTACTTACTTCGTATTACTAAAACTAAATTTGATTCTTTCCGTTTCGAAGAAGAACCAAGGAAATAATTAATTCCGCATTAATATTCTGTGATAATTCTTTAAACTACTGATCTTCAACGTGCACAAGGAAACGAATGCGATTAGTGACTGATTCAATATAATAATTTTGTCATTTATCTTTGTAATGTATTAGTGTGTACAGTAACATATCACGCAGAAGTTAATTTTTCAAAGTATACATATATGCGTAATCGGCCTACAGTGCAGTGTACATATTTTACAAATCCTCCTAAATATATACATATAAACTGATTTTTTGATATTTCACTTTAACAGTTCTTTGTTTTTTTTTAAATGTGAAGACATGTCATTAGCCTTTCAGACGCACGTTTTGATTTGTGATTATCTGTCGAATTGCCTTTTGCAGATTAAATTTTGTAAACCATGGATAAGTCAAAAATTCGCGTTATTTTAGAATTCCGTCATGGAACTTATACAGCCTAGACAACTCAAAGTGTCAACGAAGTGTTTGGCAAGGGCATGACTAATCTGGGCGATCTATGAGCAAGGAGGATAACGATGAGCTGAAAGCTGTAATGGAAGCGGATACATCTCAAAGTACGCGTGAATTAGTAGCAAGGTTTAACGTTACTATTTCAACAATATGACACCATTTAAAACAAGTCAATAAGGTTAAGAAACTGGATAGATAAATTCCACATGTATTAAACGAGCGTCGGAAGAGAAATCATTTCGAAACTTGCCTTTCATTGCTATCGTGACATAAAGACAAACTATTTTTACCCTATATTGTTACATATGATGAAACCACAATACCACTGACTGGTTACTCTTCCAACAATATATCGTATTAATTAGAATGGGATAAGGCCATTATGCTGAGAAAACATGCTACGAGTACATCGACTTACAGACAAGATCACTGAAATTCTTGAGCAGAAAAAATACTGCCTCGCTGTATTTCTGGATATATGATAGATAAAGCATTGATGGAGTTTGACATGAAAGATTATTACCAAGTAATATCAGTTAAATATTTAAGACTATATTTCAATTCAACGCTTACTTGGAAGCAACATATCTAAAAATAAATTAAAATCAGGCTCAAAGAGAGAGAAACGCTCTGACTCACCAGCAGACAGGCTCAGCTATTACCTGAGAACGAACTTCTGATATAGGAAACAGTAATCAAACCTATTGGGACTTATATAAATATGTATGGAATTCAAATATTGGATGTGGCTACCAAAAGTCTCATTGCGAAGATCAAACGAGGATTTTAAGTTATCGCTCAAAATATTTACTGGATACGAAGCATAAAAATAACGATAATTGAAACGATTACTGAAAAATATTCTGTGTATACGTTCATTTTAAACTGTTTATTATTCAGTATCCATGCTTCGTGAAGATGGATACGAAATAACTCTTAACTTTTTCGCTACGGCGCGTTCTAAACGAAGAGCACTCACAGTGTATGGATCCATAAAATTTTCCAAGTCTTCTTCCCCACTGAAATTCGTTATAGGTCGTCGCACAGCTTATATAGTAAGATAAATTATAATAAACGCGATATATATTTATTTCATAAAACGACAATCGAACTCCACGCGTTGACCAAAATTAATTCTTTAATCATACCTAATGTTTGAGCTTCGTACATCGAATTTTACGGACTTAAAGACAATCTCATTTAGTTCTCTACAAGTTCAAAATATTCTCCGAGATGCTAAACTTGATAGTTCGTGAAGTTGTACCAATGTATCGATCATTATTGCCTTTTTGTTTTGAATAAAAATATTATTGCGCATCGTTTCAAATAGCGGAAAAAGAAAGTTTGTACAAACGACGATTTCTGAAATAAATCTTTCCAGCGAACGTAAAAATATTTAAAAACACGATAACGTTGAGTGAAAACGGAGAAAAAAAGAACGTCTTTGAATAATCTTATTGGTTTTATCAGTCGGATTTCATTCGACAAAACTATTCGAAGCAGCCAGCAGACGATTAACGAATGGCAATACACGCCTTGCCCGTGACGAATGGAACTCCCCCATTGATAAGCGACTTAATACATACGGAATTTTGATTGCAGCCCCTGTTAATACGACTCCGCGTTCATTCCGATTGCAATCGGGAAGAATTCTACGGATATTTCATCGTTGGATAAAGATGAGTTACCTCGAGAGAAGAACCAGGAACGCATTCGACTGCGATCTTCCTTCGAACGTCGACAAGTCCTCCTCCGCTTTCGGGCTAGCCCGGAACGAAATGGATATCGAAGTAGAAGGAGAAAAAGAAGAAAGACGAGGTGGCATTAAATTTACGAGCTTGCATGGATCGAAGATCGCTTTTTTGTTTCTTGTTAAAACCAGTCGTATAAAACTTTTTTCCTCGCGAACGGCTCCCACAAACTTTCAGGTTTCGATCGTTGAATTGGAAAATATCATACAAAGGAGAACGTAATTAATGCAGGTAACTCTTTTACCGTTTTAAAGTAATACGATGAATGCATTGCCACGATCGTCGTATAATATGCTACTCGTATAATTCGACGTGATAATACCCGAGATATTGTTGCATTTGTTCGTAAATGCTGTTACAATTTCACAGTAAAGTATGTAAAGTACGTACAATACATACAGTAACATGCTTGCAAATCGACGTTCGCTTTTATTATAATTTTCGGTTGATCTTGTCATTATGCGGGTGATTTTTGGCGTGATCAAATGTCACATTTCCCTCCGCCATGAGCCGGATCGCACGTTTAAATTGCACGCCCTCCGTTCGCGCGACCACCGATTAAAATGGCAAGGGGTTTCAGCACCGCCCGCAGAAGCGATATTCACACTCTTTAAATATTGATTGATGCCGTACATTTATATTTGTTTATGGTACTGTGCACGATGATGAAATTTCCGAATAAATCTTACGCGATAAATTACGCGATAAATTTAAATATTTACTATAAATCTTGTTCATTTGGGGATTTGTAGCTTTGACGTATAGGAAGAATGATTTTTCGAGTATGTAAATTTTTATTCATAAATAGATTTACATTTTTAGTTATTTATATACTTTAAATATATTTTATTCTTTGGAAATAATTTGAATGTATCGTTTAATTTGATTAATCGTTATCACCTAATATATTATTGTTATAGGAATGACATCACGTTCTTTACGAACCACCATCAATTTTTATAACGTATAATGTTTACCTCGTTTCCATTGTCCATTGTTCCAATCCATTGTTCTGTGGGGAACCGGTATCCTCGATATATTTTTGTCATTCAAATGGAAATCGAATTAGCGAATTATTTACGAGTATCGCGTAAATGGTGAAAAACAAGGGAACCGAATTGATACCGTTTAAAAGTAATCCCGATCCCGTGTGCTTATTGAATAGAATTGTTATTCCGAAACACCTCGTCAACGAGCTATTGACAGTACGTGCGGCGATGTGCGGTTACCAGGTGTAATCTAGTCGGCAACGAATGCGTTAAGCAAATTACGATTAAGCAACGCTTCCATTGCGGGAGCATCGCTCGCATACCAATTTGTGTACGTACGATTAAATTTCCTATTTATATTATTAGGACATACGTGCTAGAGAAATTTAGAAGATTCCACAATTCTAACAGCTGTGATTTCAATAAGTCTTTTTCTTCCTCGTTCCGTGCAATTGTGAATAAGAAATCTTCGACAACTGATTTTCTGAAAGGCTACTCTTTTCTTTGCGGTCTTTAATTTGCAGGAACATCAATCTTATTAATCTTCGCCATCCTTGACAGTGGAACGACGATCTATTATACTATCACATTTGAAGTACATGAAGAATCAATATGTATCAACGATAATGTACTTCCACGAATGTTTGAACGACAGGTGGTGATTCATCTATCTCAATTTCGTGGATTAACGTAGAAGTTAATTACAAGATACAATTTTTCACGTAGCGCGCTTCCTATTACGGTATTGTCACATTGACGAATAAAAACACGATGACAGTTGTATTTTATTATTATAAATTTCATGAAATACGTCATAGTCACGCGATGAAACGATATTCTAAAATAGTGAAACATAGTTTTTGAAAAGTTTTTAATTTCTCGTATGCTTACATTATTTGTACAGATATTGTCGATAAAATGTACGTCTCATAACAGTGTCTTCTTGGGCTTCTACCGCTTTTGTGCATCTCCGCGTGCACAATCGATCGCGAATACGCAAATTACGAATGCATATCAATGCCTCTTCCTTCCAATATCGCATTAAGCCGTTGTATACTCAGTCTTTATGGTGGCCCAGTCGTTCCATCGGGTCCACGTGTTGTCTACTGACTTCAAGTCTATCGTATCGTCCTGAAATTACGCAATTGTAAGTCTTAAAATTTTTAAAAATCAGATCCTCGATTATTTCATCATCGAGCTTTCTTCATTAGACAATGCAAAGTTTCTCAGGCGATATGTCATTACCTTGAATAGTACGTTAGGTTCGCCATCCCAACTACCGTACAGCTGCAGAAGGTCTGGACTTTCGGAATAAAGCGAACTTGCATCCAATACACCGTGGGTTAGCTCCTCTAAAGCGTTCACTGATTTATCGCCGGAGCTGACTATTATTCGTGGAGGTTCTAAACCGAGATTACATTGCTGCCAATTTTCAACGGCTGCTTGTCCACCGTTCGGGCAGACCAGCATGAAATCCGATGGCTTCATATTACTTTCCGTTTCATTCTTGTCTGAAACGAAAGCATAGAACGAATCAATACGCTTAGGCTAATAGTTGTGTGCCTTTCAAAAAATTTCATTTAAAAATAGAATCGATCATTTTCATTGAAACAAGTTTTAAAGATGAATTGTATTTTGTAACTGTGTCCGTAAAGTCCGAGTAAAGAGTTCATCTTTAAAGCTACTAACAATCTTCAACATTTCATTTGTAAATTTAATCACATTGGCTTCTAAACGACTTATACATATATATATAGTATATAGTATATCGATAAATATAATATGAACGAAGGAGCAGTTAGATGATAAATTACCAATTTGTATGAGTGCAGTGACAGGCAAGAAGGCTATGTCTCCCTTATCTGAAGTCAAACATCTAAAACGAGAAACCATGTTTCGTTTGATCTTGTATCCATCAACTAAAATTATTCGTCATATTTGACTCATGTAGATTTCGATATCTTACTTAAGAGCTCCTAGGCCTCCTTTGAAAGCCTCGGCTTCCGTTGGTTTACATTTAGTCGCTTCGGTGACTTTGTCGTCGTTAGACGCGATATTACCGACACACTGTTGACAAAGCTTGGAGCCAGGAGGTGCGCCGGGCGCGCAGGAACCGGCAAAGAAATCGGTAACTTCTTCCTCCGAATTGATTAAATTCGCTTTCTTCAACGCATGTACCGGCGCCGACCAGCCAGCAAAGTCTTTGTATCCGCTGTGGCACGATCGTTTGCCTCTTAGTTCAGCTACAAAATAACAATCAAAATCAATCCATAGATTGATCGATAAAGATCATTTAAGCATTGACCTTGCGAAAGAGAACTTATTAAAATTATCATCGTTAATAATTTAATTAATAAATCCGACATCAGAGCCAGATTAACTGACTTGTAATTCCCAGCGGTAAAATTTAAATCAACGTTCGTTTCGGACCATAGTAATAATTATGCATGAGAACAGAAAACCAGGTAGCGTACATAAAAGATCAAATTATTTGTTTTACAATATAAAGCTTTTGTCATGTTAAATAATTGATGATTTGTTAAACGGTGACTTTTATAATTTGTTGATAAAAAAGTAATTCTGTTATCTCACAAAATATTAATGACAAAATTTAATCCGTTGTGTTAGATACATTCGACTTGTACGACATGCAACGTCACGAATCACGTACCAAGTCCGTTTATGGTGCTACCCTTTTTCACGGCGATGACCACCGGACGTTCACTGTATTCCGTCGATCCCGGCCCATAAGCTTCCGAAATTATTGGTTGAACATTATACTCCCTAATCGCGCGAAGTACCGATCCACCATCAATAACTGTTAAATCCGCGCCGTCGTCTCTAACGGCTTTCAAACAGGCTTCCTCGTCTTTTTCCAGTAAGCAATCCAACCTAGGTCTAGCGTCTCTGTAAAAGATAAATCATTTTACTTGCGTAAGAGTTCGAGACGTTAGATTGTGTCACGGTGTCTTATAAATTGCATTGTTAGAATTACAGCTTTCAATTTTACAAACACTTTCATTTACGATCTACGTAGTTCGCGTGAAATACAGAGTGCAATGGTCCAATCACTCTAATACCTTTCAACTTTTTTATTTTATTCTTCTCATGATTTTTATTGTTTTTGTAAAACGGATAGTATGATTATGAGAATGATCGAAGTATGCATCCTTCAAGAATTACCTGGAGTGTGCCGCTCTAGCGAATGCACGACATTTGTTTAGGGCCTCCTGACTCCAAACGCACCACCGTGCGTTTCTTTCAGGAGCTCCGGAGTTCCTCTCGATTACGTCCATATATTTCGCTTTCTTGAGGTGTTCCTCTGGCTGCACGGGCGGTGCAGCAACAGCCAAAGTTTTGTCGTCCAGAAGCATAAGGTCCTTCCACCAAGACGTCTTTCCTTTCTCACCCAACTGACCCAACTCCGTTAATTCCTAAAATGATAAAATGATTGATACAAAACTAGAAAAATCCAATATTAATTGATACGTTGTCTTAAAGTTTTGAATCGCGTTTTCGAATCGCTGTAATATCCTGTGTGTCGAAGTAATTAATTTTTCAGACAACAAATCATGAAAAAATGCGAAAATGAAAATGTGAAATGAAGGAAGAATGCAATAAAAAAAAATTTAGGCTCGAAATTCGAGGTCAAGGATTGTTTTGCGACAACTATTTTTACAGATTTTTACAGACAAGACCAAACATTTTGTTAAACTCGTACCTTCTGCATGGCTTCGATGTTATTGACACCGCCATTGGTCATGTATCCTTGCCACGGTCTGGCTGCCCAAGTGCAAGGCTTCGTATCGGCGTCGATCGGGACTTTAGTTCCATCCGGACAGAAGTATCGGTACTCGCTTGGATTCTCGTTGGTTGGTTGAGCCGGAGTAACACCGACCGGGAGTCCGAAAAATCGTTTAACGTAGATAACCTTAGTCCAAGCAACTTCGCCACCGTTGTGGGCGAGACAGCGCAACGCGCCTTCGTACCCGGAGTAAATATCTGGGTAATCGCACACATCGGGTTTTTCACAAAGTGCGCACATGTTGCTATAAGTTTCCTCTGTAAGAAAATTTCAGTGAGTTTACTGCGTGAAATTCATTCAATTTTTACTTCGGAATAGGAAGTTTAACTTTCTCGTTTAATCGAGAATCGAACGTTATGGAATATACATTGCTCTCTGTTGTGGAATTGCTGAAAGACAATCGTATCACGATTCTAACGATACAATCTTAATTCTTAATTATTATAGAAAACATCAAATGGAATACCGACAATTTAATACAACAGCGTTATCGATGCTATTTTACATGTTTCCTTGTATAAATTCGTCGTATAAAAGAGGCTTGAGAAATGAAGCAATGATTTGACAAATACGAATATTTTCCCGCCATTTGTAAAAATAGGTAAAACGGTACTTATATATTGTATATTCGATGTCTTTAGACATATACAATTATTGCCGAAAGTATCGCTTTAACTCTCCGCTTCATGAATGATTAATTATTAGGTTAAAAATTGAGAATCATAATTATATGTTTGATTGAATGTAATTAGAATGTATTTTATATTTCCCATTTACAAGCCGCAGGTATCTTCTCAAAATCGTCGTCGCATAGCCGCGGAATAATACTCGTAATTTCATCGTGATTATCGTGTGTTACGCGTTGCTAAGTGAAGTAATATTATAATGCGCGTTTTATCGTTATCATCGTACGAAGCGTAAGTAATCGCGAGAGAGGTGCAAGGAAGCGTCGTCTAACTAAGGACATCGATCAACGACATAGTTTCGAGGAGCTTCAACGCTGGTCTGCAATCTGCAAAACCCGTTGACCGATCATCGTTCTCGTCGTCTCTTCTGGACTTTAGTGAAAGCACGTGAGTTTATCAACTTTTTACAATACTTGTAACTTCGTATCCCTGATACTTCCAAAAGATGATATTTCGTATTGTTCATTGTGTCGGGCATCCTTTGTTTTTTATATCACGTTATACCGTTAATCGCGATTTCGTCTTATACTCGCTAGATCTTTAGCACAACCCTAATCGTATGTGATCAGTCGTATGTGCAATAGGTACATTTGTACATACCGTATTGATAATGAACATTGTCATCGAATATTTCTTTGCTTAAATACTATTCAATTAATAACATTGAAATTTGTTTTAAACTCACTGAGTCTCTGATTAATAGCTGGATCAGGTGACCAAGTACCAACCAGGCAACCCTTGCTGAACAACGAGCTCAAAGCTCGTAATTCGTTCTCACGAGCGGAATATTCAGGATCATTGACGTTACCCAAGACTCCCATGGCGGTAAGTTTGGTGATAGGTATTTTATAACCGACATTGCGTCCCACTCCTGTGTGGCAGGATTTCAAGCCTCGAAGTCCTTGAACATTGTTGATGTTCAGGTCTTTGTGTATAACAGCCACTGCTTCGTAACGATAGGGTGCGTCAGGTTCCACTTTTGTTCTCACCTAATCGTAAATGAAGTAACGTGAATCTTTGAGGGAATCTAGCGAAATAACGTTTCGAGATTGCCATCTCGATTCAACGTACGAGATAAGTAATCGGTAATATTGCAAAGATATTTTTAATTCTCCTTTCTTACTTTTCAAATTTATCTTGGATTTGTATCATTTTCATGTTCGTATAAAACGCGATAGCATTACCTGTTCGACAACGTTATAACCAGCTTTCGAAGCTAGTTCATTATTCTTTGCTGCCAGATACATATCCTCAGGATCGACGGCTACAACGTCGGCCTCCTTTCGTCCGACTTTTTCGATACATTCATATCGATCTCGTCCGGAGATACAAGAAATAGGAATTCCCTTTCCAGCCGAATCTTCCATCATCTGTACGCAATCCTTCCAGTATATTTCCGGTATACACATTGTAACTGTAATACATTCGTATGGAGATGTCTGAGAATATATTCGAAAGCTAACATTTGAAAGATGATAGATCTTTTCTTACGGTATTCTATTATAAGCATGAATTTATTGAAGATGCATCAGCACATTTTCCGGAAATTTAAAGAAATTCATCGACTAGTTTAATGTATTCTTCACTACGATTAATGTGAATTAATTAATTGTATGTATTTCAGCGTTAGTTTAGAATTGATGAAGAAAGAGAAAAATTTTTAATGATTTTTCCAGTTAGAATGATTGGCTCATATCGTAAAATTTCTATTCCGAAATAATATGATAACATAATAAAGCTAATTGTGAAACTTAACGCTTCGTTTCGGTGCATATAGTCCTTCGTCGTGTTTCGTGATTATCCTATTGATATCGTTAAATGGACGTTATAAACATCGACTCGGAATGCAGTCGTTAATGTAACCTGATAAGCTCAATCGAAATAATTACATCACGATTGTAACGCCAGGATTGACCAACATGCAACTTCCAATTGCGACATGTAACGACAAATACAGTGCGATACACAGTTGTTGAGAGGTCGATACTCTCATATTAAATAAGCTTGTTGAATAAACGTTAACTTTTCGAAACATTTGTGATAAGAATTTTAACTTTCAAATGTAAAAATAAAAATTTATCACATTACTATCATAATTACATTTACGACGATTTAACGTTGAACTTTTGATTATTATAATTTTCTGCTTATTTACTTCATCTATGTTTACCAAAAGTTTCCTTAGCTTGTTCAATCAATCCTTATTGAAGAAAATTTTTCGTTGTGGCGAATTATTATATTTTACATTTTTCCGTCACAGAATAAATCAATTCATTTAAACTTGCACGATCTCGTTACTCATAATACCCATTAAATATCCATTTAAGAAATCGTGGAAAACTTTTAATAATTTTATCCATAATTAGTTCGCCGGATATTCTTTTATACTAACGATCCTTTTTATTATACACTACATATTATATTTTTGAATTCTTACGTAGAAATAATTATCGTTCGTATTGGTATTCACAGAATGGAATTTAACAAACGTTCCTTTTATACGATATCTATATTTTTATGCCTTTGTGTAGAAATTTACATAGATTATCCACCTTTTATTTTCTTGATTTAACAAGGCTAGGCAACCCGTGAGCCGTGAAATTAAGCGAGGTGACAATTTTAAGTTCATAACTTCAATGCAATTTATTGTATATTTATCTTCGTACTTTCATTGTAAAAATCTTTTAAAAATATTACGTAGATAGACGAGAAAAGCTCAGCTTATTTTACGATACGTTAAATTCTATGAAAATTAAAATTTTAAATAGAATTACTTTTTATAAAAAATACTCGTTAAGTTGCGATACTAGGAACATGCTGACATGATTTTATAATAAAACAGAATTGGATCTGAATTAGTACGCAAAATATCTGCATCTCTTATATGAATTTGCCAAAATTATATCAGATTTTAATCGTAGGTGTAAATTTATCTGATCGAACGTCACTATAAAGTAGATAACTAGTAATCAATTGGAAGCACGAGTTCAGCAGAGAATGCCTGTTGCTTTCTTTTTCAATAAAAACTAGCAGATTTTATTCTTAGTATCGCGGAATTGCAAGGCTGCCCAGCCATCGCCGAAAGATACGATCCATCTACGAGCTAATCTTCTTATGAAAAGACGGTGTCCAAGGACAGAACCAACGAAACTCCAGCTCGGAGTCGGAGAGTTAAGGGGGTTCGTTCTGGACAATCGAGAGTCTCTAATCCAGCCAGGTACGTTAAGAGGGACTATCGAGACGATAAACTTACAGACGAGATTGGACGGGCTCGTCGCCGCTGACACGATCCCGACC
The DNA here is from genome assembly GCA_025433975.1 of Liostenogaster flavolineata. Taxonomy (NCBI): domain Eukaryota; kingdom Metazoa; phylum Arthropoda; class Insecta; order Hymenoptera; family Vespidae; genus Liostenogaster; species Liostenogaster flavolineata. Next base: position 479,218 of record JAITYT010001162.1, read on the forward strand.
GACAGGGACGCGAGAATTGCGAACCCTAAGCGCCACATCCTGCTGGCACTTCAATCGGTCTTCGAGGAAGTTAAGTCCTGGAGATGAATGATAGATCGCCGGATGGCGCACGCAACGTTGATACTTGGATAAGCTAAGGTAAAGCGACAGCGATCGAGAAACGCGTCGCACCAACACCGCAGTAACATTCAATACGTTCTACGCTCGTACTTATATAGGAGCAGACTTTTTCCTCCTTGGATTCCAGTGACGGTTTGGTGGGGATGATTCGACTCCCTCTGCTCCTCCGCCGTCTTCTTCGCTCCCTCCTTTATCTCTTCTTTCTCTATCTCTTCATCCTGCTTCGGAGATTTCCCTTTCTGATCGTCGTTGTAGTCGTCATTATCCGTTACCATCGCAGACAGCTACGGTATCTGCAGAAAAATCCACGTCGTCGTCGTTCCTATCGTTTATCGTTTATCGTTGTTCACCATTTCTTCCCTTTTTTCCTTTTTCCCTGGTCCTTCCCTTTCTGCAGCTTTGTATCTTCAACCAACATCTCGACAAATCTCAACGAGTGTCGTTATCTATTCAACTCTTATTGCTTGGCCTCTTTCGCAGATCAACCACGATTACATCCCGGGACGAAATCTTCCGCCCCACATTTGACATTTCGATCGTTTATATTATGCATTTACGATCCGTCTGCCTATATAGAGTATTCGATAATACGAATTTCGGGGATGTGATAAATCTGGTCCACTGATTGCGACTTTGTACCCTTCGAATTCTCGCTGTTGCTTATCGAATCTTTTTATTTTTTTCCTACTACTGTGCGTTAATGTTAAACAAAATAGAAAAACTCGTCGCTATGCGGTAAGAGAAATATGATAGATTTAATTAGTTGCACGCGAAACTTTATCGCACGCGCCTGTTTACCCGTTCCTTTTGCTTGAAATTTTCTGACATAAGCCGATGCTGCTGCAATCTGACCTACACGAACTATATAATTATATCGTTATTTTTTTATCGTTCATTGGATACGAGATGACCCTAGGTTCTCTGTGAAATTGGTAATTTACAATCAAAATGTGGCTCCTGTACGCGTCGAATTTGAAGTGCAATAGCATTTTAATATCGATCATCGTGATTGTATCTCGTCTGAGAAATACGTTAAGTGATCATAAACATCACTTTTTTCACAGGCCTATGCAGCATTGGTGCATTTATCGAAATAATTCCAACATTGTTTGTACCTCTACTATCGTCAAAAGTCGGCTTTCAGCTGACGTTAAACATAACGCGATGCGACACATAATTACCTGAGATAGTGTTCTAAAGCCATCTAGCTAAAAAAGATTCAATACTATCGACTACCTAATATTAATCGACTGATATCATTCTCTTAATTTTTTTTTCGTATATCTGCATTGAATTTAGTCTTTTGACACGAACGTATCTTCACGTACGTTTGTGAGTTTAACACTGACTTAACCGTTGCGATACAAATACAACATTACGAACAACGTAAACAAACGACAGATTTAACTCAACGTAGTTAAAATCTTGATTTATCGCTTGGTGTTATCATAATTTCCATTTATATTAGCATTCAAATATCTCGTTTGTCATCAGTATTCCAGCGATCAATCGTGCATTTACATTGTTGAAAATTGCATTCTATTCTCGTAAATGATGCCACGATCGCATACATTTCATAAAAATGTGGAAGCATGACGCATCGATAAAATAATGGAATATCTTTAATAACTGTATTCGTAAAAAACAAGTGTAGTTTCTTCTTGGACTTATAATTAAAAAGTAGTTATCAATCCGCAATTGTTAATGTCGGAAATTCATCGAGTTCACAAATTGTGAAAACGTTTATTCTTGCTTTTATTACGTTACACTTCAAGATATCGCGAACTTGAAATTTCCTAGCACGTACATACAGTAGGATATACAAGAGCAACGACTTATAGCGAACGCGAAAAGATATCGCGTTTTCGAAACCCAGCCGATCATTCTTCATTGTTAATTTTATTTTCACAAAATACCCAACCGCGATAATCAGCGAAGCATACGAAAATATTATTGCTTTCGTAGAAATATTTCTTTTCAACGAAGAGATTTCCTGGTTATATTATATTATATCTATTATATCTTATTATATCTTATTATATCTATTTGTATATTATATATCCTTGAATTCTCGTTGATTTTTCTTGAAATCTCTACGTAGTAGATCTTCATTTTTAAGATAAACATATTCTTCAAAACTAGTTACTTCGGACACGGAATTTGTCTATTTTCGTGCACGTACGTTCAACGATTGAAATTCTTCTTAATTTTTGCAGACCGAATAGAACCTCGGAAGACAAAAATCTTCACAATTTCGTATCGTAAAATGGCAAGTCTTTTATCACGTGCATTTATGCATTCGCGATCGATCTTCCGTATTTTTTTTCTTTTTTTTACCATCAACAATACGACCTTTGTTTTTTCCTTTAATTTCTGGATTTACGCAAACGCGCGTGCACGCGCACGTCGATCCCTACGATTGTCTCGTGACTGAACATTTCGATAAATCATTTACGACGATGGAAATGCATTTCGCGGTCGCGTCTAACCCGACGTTTCGAACTCGAGGCAGAGTCACCCGTTTGACCGAGATTCAAGGCGAGAGACGCGACGTGAGGTTTCATCGGTTTTGCGATGAAGGCCATGCTCGTTTTTCCTCATTCTTTCGTTACTCGGAATCTCATGGCGCGACTTACATATGCATATACATCTACGCGTACGACAAAAAAAGAGTTGAGAAAGACCTTCCTGATTGTAAGTACGACAATCACAGAGTTGAACAGAGTCCTTCTTATTCGACACAAGAGTACTTGGTTCGCATAAAAGAACTTCAAAGGAACTTCAAAGGAAACCCGATACAGCTAAACTAGACCACAGTAATTTTCAAAAAAGTATCGTAATTCTTTCCTGGGCCTTCCGTACGTTCTAGATCGTTCGAGAGAAAACAAAATTTTCTTCTGTCGCATTGTCTCTTCTTCGGGATTCTATGCGAATCTTCTTTTTTGTGGTTACTTTGTCCCGCTTGCACTTTATATCAGATACGTTTAAATGAAATTTACGAACCGGAATAATCTACGTTCTTATCCGTGCTCTTAGATGAAACGAGAAACGAGTTTTTTTCCTTCAAAGGAAGCTGCATAATATATAACACTTTTATCGTGTACACTTTATAACTTTGCATCTACTTTCTGCAACATTCACAGAAAACGCCATTCGTAAAGGAAGCTTAGATACAAACGAGTTGAGATCGTCGAATAAATTAATACGTTAGTATTACAGTGAATCTACTCTTTTGCAGTATCTACTTGTACAAGTATATACAAACATATGTACTTGTATGAGTATTCCTCCGTGCAACATTAATATCTCGTCGTTTAGTTTTTGCTCATTCGATCAACGTTAGGCACAACCTACGAAGTCGCCGAAATGCCGAAAACTTTGACATCTCATTTACATCCTAAACTGATAGCGACAATAAACTATTATAGATACAACGCTCGTGATGCGGCGAGACAGCTCTTAACGAGCGGTGAGCGACTAAAGCGGCATAAATGCTATTCCTCGCAGTGAATTATGTGCGACGAGGATCCGTGTGACGCGCGCAAAAATCTTCGAAAAACGTCGACGTGACGACGACATGGTCCTTGAAGCGAGCACTGAATTTAATTTCTTTGTCGCGTATCGCCAGTGCTCGGTGCCTTCGTCCTCGGATGAACGGACAAGTCCCGAGTTCAACAGACTCGTTTCCTCATAGGTATCACGTCGGATTTACGTGCGCCTGCGCTCGTTTTCTCGCGAGCGGCTAACCGCGTTCGTTCGTCGATAATATTGCACACCTATCCCCCGATTTACATGGACGATCCGTTCCTCGGAATATCATGTAAATTGAAGTCGTAGTTTTTGGTATGTAAAACCGTGTAAATCGAAAACAAATCAAAATGTGCATTATTCAGTCAACTACATATTTCATTAAATATATATATATATTTTTTTTTTCTTACTGTGACTTCATTTGTAGAATATAATTTAACAATCCCTATTATTCTTTCTTCTACGTACACGATCTAAAATATTCATTTTGATTTTTGATGATATAACTTTTCTTAAATTTGTTGTTTTTTTAGTTTCATTAAACCTATCAGAAAAAGCACTACCTTTTTTTATACTTTTGTATCGTTAAAGATTCACACGAAATTTTCATGTGTACACAAAAAAGGAGGATTCCCTTTTTTAGATATGGTAATGTTATCAATCGAATGTTTTCAGACTTGTTTAGGATGTTTTCCTTTTAATCCGTTGTTTTCAAAATTGTATGAAAAAGCGAAATAGGGAAACAGGTGCACTACTTTTCTTAGGCTTGTCCATGCACACAACGAGCCACTGTCATGAATTACCAGTCGATCTAATAACGAGCTAAGGACTGCGTCTTTGCTTACCTTGACGATTCGTGATTTTTCAGACCTTCTTGCGATTCTCATTATCTACCGGTTAAAAATCGACTACAGGAATTTGTTAAGGTGAGTGCGACAAGAAAGATGAAACAAATGAAAACAGATCGATGCGATCCATTCGTTCGCGTCATGCGACCGACTTCGTACCGTAAGAATCGAGCAATACAAAAAGATTTATTATCGTATTGTTCTTTACATTTTCAAAGATTTGGCGAGTAGTAAATCAAAAAGCAATATCGTTCGAATTTTCCAATTGCAGAGATACATTGAGCGGCAAAGCAAAAACGGACAACATCAATCTTACGCGTATCGTTATCTTTACATTCTTACCCTTGTTGTAGGAAAGAGTATCAACATATTCGGATTTAACTTTAGATATTTTAAAAGATCAATGATACGTCTTATCGACATCTTTGTAAATACCGTAAAGATGCTTGAAATCGTCGTATAATAATTTAGATAAATATCATAGAATGCGGTAAAGTATTATTTCCACGTCATGTTTCTTTTTTAACAAAAATGTATATTTTCGGTTTTATAAATATTATAAAAGTTACATTAAATGCATTTGCAGTATCGTAGGGTTTGATAATGAGTAAGGATGACGATAGAAAATAAGTAGTTTTGGGTTGGCTTAAATTATCTTACATTTAGAGAAAGAATAGGCAAGAACAAAGGGTTTCAGTGAAGCTACGAGCTACACTACGCATTTTATTTGAATCACACTTCGTAAAAAAAAGTCTTTACTCTTTCCTGCTCTTTTTATGCCTTTCTCCGAGACACTCATTCGTCCCTTCCATACCTCAATCGTATTCTCTTTGTACTATACAGAGTTCCTTGTTCTTAGAAAGAGTACCTTGTTTCCCAGAAGAGGCCCATTCCCGCAGTATTTTGTGACAAGTCGATTATAAATATGGCCTGAAGGAAAAGTCATGCGAAAATGGCTATGCATGGGTCGTGTTAATCAATTAATCATAATAGTCTTCCGATAAACAGTATTCCTAACTTAGCATTTCAATATTGCCGTAAACGTTTCATAGAAACGAAATATATTGATTGTTTTCATACCATCTGTTACCACGCAGACTAAATAGGCATTATCTTCATGAAAATGGAAAGTTAAACGTAAGAGAAATTCTAAGAATTCTACATAAAATTTTATCGACCAGCGAAGCTGAGTAGCTTGACCTTTTTACCGATATAATCGGAAATTCTCGTAATATTATGTACATGTACATAAGCACACATGACAATGCGCGATAAAACATATGTATCTAAAGAAATTGATCTGATTTTCTCTAAATAAAATTTTAAAAGTGGATAATGTTTTTTCAATTCGCTCATCGATATTATTCATAATGATTAAAGAAACAACATCGTTATCTTACGAATATGTATAAATAGATATTGCAAATATATGTAATGATTTGTATAAATTTGCAGCAATATTTAGAATTTATTTGTATACATATGTATTTTTTTTTTCTTTAAAATTTAATATTAATTATACATCAAAGCTTTTAATATAATATTAAAAGCAATGATTAACTTAAATTCATAAACAAAACGTACTAGTTGTACGTACAAGTGTGTCTATTAATGTGATTGCTTGTTATGATCATTCGTTCCACGAAACATAGGTTTTTCCTGCTCGTGAACGACTTGTACTTCCCCGCAAATGTGCGTAAAAAATAGTCGTATAATCGCATGATCCGCAATACGAGAAGATTTTACAAAGCGTCAGCTACCATTGACATTGTCGTATGCGTACGTGCTAACCTTCGCATGACATTAAATTTTCTTAGTGTCTCTATCAAGACATGCAAGATTAACGTAATTTTGATAGCTCTTAATCTTATTCATGAATTCGTTTCTATTCGTGTCGCTTGTCGAACCTTCGGATAAAGAAATTTAATTTTAATACAAATTTCGAGTTTCTAATTAAATACAATATCGTATTCTTGTATTATAATAATTTATTTTTGTAGTACAATATCATAAAAGAGAAAGAAGAGACGTTCTTAATTACGAAATATACAGAGAATATTTCATTGTAGACGTATTTCGGACTCTTTTACCGTTTTCCATGAAAAAATTCAATTACTACATTTACATTTAGTCTGAGCTCATTAGCTCCGATTGATCTCGTTGATAATCATTTTAAGATTTTCTTTCGTTACAATCTCAATGTCGGATAGGTTCTGAGCTTGAGCACCTCCAAATGTGCGTGAAGGGTTAACAATTCCTCGTAATTATTTTGAATCTCTTGAACTAATCTCGTTCTCTTCATCGCAGCTAACAGTTTTCTCTTACGAAATTCGGAGTTTCTCTTGCGAGATACGTCTTGACTTTTCGAGACGTACTTACGAATCTCATTCTTCCTCCTCTCGATTTCGTTAGTCGTTTCGATGTTTCTTCGTTGCCAATCCTTCACCTCGGCCTTAATGCTTTCAAGGCGAGCTTTCTCTCCATCGATCAATTGTAGATATCGCTAAATTACAACATTCAATTCGAAACTGATTTATATACGTATCTATAATTTTAAAAGCTATGCAAATTTTATTAAGTGTTATAATAAAGCTTCTTCTCGTTCGATATAATTTCTGTCTAAAGTAATCACATAGTGTCACGTATTTAGAAGAAAGATACGAAATTATCCCGGAATTAATACATCTCATCGTTTCCTACTCTAAATTTGATGATTCAAGATCATCAAATATATCTCACGTACTATCGTTGTAAGAAATATAAGAAATATGGTATACGACAAATATCGATGTATTATTTAATGTTTCCTAGCAAAATTTATCATACGTTACATGCACTATGTGCACTACAAAATTTGCCGTCAATCGAATATAGCTGTTTACAAATTCTCTGGAAAGTTTGATCAATGGTACAAATATGAGCATTCTATCCGTGCGTTGCTATTGCGAACGAAAACTCGAACTTGATTTAAGATCTATCGCTTATTATTCTTTAAAAATCAATAATAAACATCGAACATCGAAATAGAACATATTATACGTACGTTTTTAGTGATTCGTGTTTTTCTTTGGATACTTTCGTATTGCTCCTCAGGATGCATTACGCTCGAGAAGTCCTTTAAGTATTGCTGCACGTCCCTCGTTAACTATATTAGAAACATCGATGAATCACGAATCATGTTTAATTTACATCGTTCAGAGTGTGTCGCACCTTCCCGTCTGCTCATTCTGTTATTACAGTGCGATCGAGCGACACTTGAATAAATAGCATTACATCGATACGTGATACTCCTGATAATATTACAACTAGTGTGCAATTATTATGGAACGTAAATGAAGATTCGCGGACAAATTTGAATGAGAAGATAATTATATTTTTGACGTATCGAAAGTGTCATTTTGTTTCATTTCGTTTCCCACGAGATTTATTTGTAATATTTAATAACATATGTCAAGTAATTACACCGAAAGGAGCTGTGTCGAAATGAAACTTCCATTATTTTATAGAAAATTAATCATTTACTTTACAGAAATGATTAAAGATATTTCATTAAATATAATTGATATGGTTTGTTATAACTTTCTCCCAAATTTTTGATAACTTGTGAGTGCTATCATAAAAAAACTGTTCAGGCAATTTCAGCAGCAGTTTTCTTTAAATTAAAGAACGATATATTATATAATTCGATATATTTAGAGCGAAAAAAAAATGTTGTTCGCATTCTTACGAGTTGCACATATAAAATGTTAAAGATTGAACTATCAATGCTTCAGAACGTAACAGCTATTAATGGCACAAAGTATATGATTTACGAATAATACTATCTGTTAGAAAACCGAAGTTTCATTTTTACGCACCTATTACGTTTTACGTGGGAAATATAGTACATTACTTAGACTTGCTAAATAATTATCCCTTTGTTCAGAATAATAATCTCTTACTGTGTGTGGAAAATAACCATTTATTCTGCAAAACTTATCCCATTTTCAGCCGGAAGATTGGAATATTCAGGGACTGTAAAAAAATAAATCGACTATCGGACATCTGAGAAAAGATACCTGTTTTGAAAGGATGCAATTTTATCTAACCGTATTGAAGCGTCGTTATGTCCATTGTGCAACGCCTGAAGTTTCTTTTGAAAATAAACATCGATACTGATTCTGATTTTACGTTCATCGTCTGTATCGTACACGAGAAATCAATTAGTCTTTATTCGATACCATATTTTAAACGTTCCACGACGAATTGTTTCGCGTATCGTACAACGAGAATATTTAATAAGAAATTCGTTAACAAGCATGTCTGTTCCTTCGAACGTGCAAGAGATAGGCAAGAACATTAAAAAACGTATGGATAGAGTTATCACATGCAAGATATATAATTAAACGAAGTAACCGTACTAACGCGTTGATAAATATGTATAGCGTTGCACCCAAGAATTTATCTCGTTCCACTGTCTTGTTTCGTTTAAAACGCTATCATCGGGTAAAATTCCAGTGTATTTCATCGCTTTGTGATAGAATTTTTTCGTTCGTCCTCGAGCCTTTACAATTTGTACAAGTGTACATATTCGGTAAATTAATTTAGCGAAAAGTTAAGAGTAACACGTAGACATTTCTCTCATTGAAGTGACGTCACCGATGATTGTCAGTAAATAATTGCATTATTTAAGGTATGTGAATATTCTGAAGATTTCTCTGGCTTAGACCGAGTCGTTGTTAATCTTTGTGATTCGATCTCTTCTCTTTTTTAGAAAAAAAAAATTAGCGATACCGCGAGGAATAATAAAAACATCGGAGAATATGAGCCAACAGAGAGATTCTTTTTACGTTCAATGAAGTCGTAAATGGATTCGAGCTAGAAAACCAAGCTTACGTATATAATTGAACAGCTAAATTAGGAACGATATCGATGTTCTTTTAGAGAGTCATTTCGAGTATAAGTTTCGTACCTTGACGCTACGAATTTGCCATAATTCGTCTCGCAGGTGCTTCAGGATCAGCCGCATGCGTGTGTGCTGGTCCTCTCGACAATAAATGACCTTGCGAAGATTCACATTATCGTTCATCGCTGTCAGCTTTCGTTCACCGGCCAACCTAATGGCTTCGTTCACGCGATGTATTTCCTCTCGCGATATCAAAATCGCATTCTCGTACTCGGCATTGATACGACGTGGAAGAGGTATCTCGATCTGTCGCGTTTTCAGCACCAGCTGTATCTCCTTGTTCTCCGTAAAACGAGACAAGGACTTCTCGAGATCGATCGAGCGGTTCTTCGCCTGGGACAGTCTCTGTTGGACAATCGTGCCTATCTTCTGGTAAAACGATAAAGTTTGCTCGGCTTCGGCCAATTCGACGGTGTAGCACCTCACCTTCGACATTTCAAATACCAGTTTTCTCAATACCGTTAAACCCGACGGGACTTGTTAAATCGTTTCAAAGCGTCGCGCGTTTACTTTCCGATCGTGAAATCAATTCGTAATTAAGTTAACAGGTATGATTTCATGATACGAAAGTGGATATCTGCTTCTCTATTCTATACGGAAGTCAAATAAATTAAAGAGCGCGTTCACGTGTTTATATCGTTCTAATTCTAATTAAAGTAACCATTGGAATCTTCCATCGATTGATCGTCATACATCTAACCTTCATTTCGTTCTCGATCTTGATCCTTCGCAATTTGCACATCGTTTTCCAGTGACTGGCGTCTATCTGCGGCGGTAAATTGTCGGGCATCGCGTCAAGGCCATCCATGCCTCGAAGAAAATTCAGGCAATCTCGCGGCAAGATGTCGGTTTTCTCGTAACCGAGGATGCACTTACTCATCTCCGTCAAATAAGTCACGGACGTGCAAGCGAAATTCCCGATTCTGGGTCTCTTCTTGTAGTGCCTCAGCAGATGCTCCACCATTGGTTGCTTCAAGTCGCCGAACTCGCTACGAAATTTCTCCTCCAACGATTTTTCGCGCCTACCTACCGCCTCGTAACGACTTTTCAATTCCAACGCGATCGCTTCGAGCCTGCTACTTTCTTCCGCGTGTTTACGTACTTCCCCGGTGGCATGCGCAAGTTCCTCGTTGCAATGGCACAGGAGTTCGGTTTCCATGTCGCATCTCAATCGATTCCTCTTCACTCTGCGTACTCTAACCAATTTCTCCTGAAGTATTGCGGATTGCACTTGAATCTGCACGATTCCAAAGTCCTTCAGCTTATCGTCAAACGCTTCGATACTCCTCGACAGAGCTTCTAAATCGAAGAAACGGTAGCTTTTTCGTTAGGCACTTCTGAAGCTTATTAGTTCGATCGCAGCCGCGTGTACTACCTTTCAAACTCGATTCGTTTCAATTATTCGGACCCTTTCAACGTTACACATCTAAATTGAATCTCTATACAGTAGTAGTAGTTATCCGCGAAATTCAAGAAACGGATAGAAACGTAGGTACTGTCTGATCGAATGTGAAAGAAGTTGCTCGTTGAAAATGTTTCGAGAACATGCGTATCTTTACGATCATTTTTACATCACGAAAATGAATTTTCGATGTTATCGCGATACTTTGCGAGCTTTCAACGTTCTAAACGTTCAGTTTTTCGATCCTCCAATACAATTGGGAAGTTCAATCGGTCAGATAGCGGAACGTTAAATCCTTACCATTGGTTTCCTGAATTTCAGTTTCCAACATGGATCGATATCTCTGTCGCTCGTTCTGTAAAGCTTTAACTCTAACATTGTATGTTTCGATCTCACTTGCGTCATCGTCCGTAAGCTCTGACGGGTCCTTGTTAACCAGCAAGCAACTTGGTATTGGAATGTCCTTTTTTATCTCGTCCTCCCACCTTCGAGAAGATACGCCTTATTTTCTAAATGATAAATTAAACATCGTTTAAATGTTATATTTTTAAGTCGAAACATTTATCTCGATCGCCCACCTTACTTCCAGTACACCATTCATCATTCTATCCAGAGCATTTACGTAGAAATTATCGCTGTCACGGTTTTTTAGAATTAATTTAGACGCGTCTTCTGTGCTTTCACAGACCTGAGAAGATTCCTTTCTTGAAAAAACGTGAAATTGTGCTGGCACCTCGTCGTCTTTGATCGTAACGACGTAATCCGCTGTCTCCGAAGGATGCCATTCCGGTATATTTATTCGTTCTATGGAACAATCAACTCCAAACATATTTTTCAATTCAGTGGCACAGTGATTTAATCTTTCGATCCATTTAATCATCAACGACATCTGGTGCTTTTTTAGAGACCTCATTTCTTCGAAACGATCGTTGAAATATTTCTACGGATAAAAGCCAAGTGCATGCGATCACTTCTTTTTTATTAAAATTAAGAAACTTGTTACCAGAAACGCATCAACAATTTTTTAATCTTTAGTAAATTGTATCAATTATTTTTTTATTCTTGGCACTATTATAAGTTTCGTCGGTAAATTGTAAAATGAAAACAGATTTATGATAAATTCATTGAAATTCTTAATTACCATTAATGCGTATTCTCTGGTTCTCGTAACAGCATGCTTATTAAACCCGTTAACGTATTCGTTTTCAAAATTTATCAATTGATGGGTCATATACACCGTATCATTCTTTATCCATCTGTGAGTAGTGGTTCCAGTCGAACACCATTTCTCATTCTCATTCGTCATATTGTACAGAATATTATCGAAAACACTTTCGTTTGCTCTTTCATTTTCTGCGCTTTCGCCATTTTCACTTACTTCAGAATAACAATCGTCGACATAACTGTTTCGTTTTGCTATAAACTCGTCTATCCTATATAAAAATATAAATAATAAAAAGTAAGCTGACTGTTATACCAGTAATCCAACGAAGACAATAGATTCTTATTTTCGACAAAGGCAACTCGTTGATCGAATTCTTTTTACTTATTAAATTTAAAAATTTTATAAAGTTATTCAATCGTATCGAACGTTTACTTTAAAATTACTTCGAGAAGATGTTGAGAAAATTGTTCCCATAACCAAAAGTCGTCGATCTCTTGAATGGCTTCGCCAAGAGGAAAATTTTGAACTATCGTTCCTTCGGAAATGGACCTAAGGTCACGAGCGTGCACTTGCTGAGGATCCCAACAAATTTCTCGCAAATACTGCGAAATTTTATATTTTTCAGCAATTTGATCCTCGAGATCTCGTCGTAAATTTTCACATTTCAATTCAGCTTCTGCCATCTGTTGCGCACGAAGCTCGTGATCCAAATTAAAAGACGACAATGGTAAACGTACTTCGATCGGTTCTCTCTCGTTTTCATTAAGGAGCTCGCTTATCTATTGCAAAGTAACCTGCTAGATTAACTTGAAAATACCGATGTAACTTCTAATTCATTCGCGTAATCGATAGCTACGATTGATAAGAATTTTATAAGAGGATCCATTATTATACCTTCCTTTTTAATTTTTCAATATCGGACAAGATAGAGTTCCTTATAGGAAGGGCTGCCTCTATTTCCATCTTTAAATTAGATGCGACGATACTGTCAATCCACGTATCACCTTCTTCGTAAAACATTTCCGTAGAGAAAGCGATGTTGGAAAGCAATTGCTCCAAATGATAAGGTCCTAGCAATTGTTTGTCCACTTCCGTTGAACTGGCAATTGTTTCGGAAAAACTGCAAGTTTTAAATTGCGATAAAACGATTCGCGTTATTTATTACTTTCCATGATTCTTTTAAGTCTTAATTTATAGTACAGTCAATGCAATTAAATTTTTTCTATATCGTTGTAAAGAACACTCGATATTGACACTTTAATGAGAGACTCTTTTCTATTTACCAGGCTTACTTTCAATACCTACATCTTTTACTAATAGCGGTTATTTAGAAAACGGATTAAAGATCTTTTGAACGCTGATTGATTAACCTGTACGCGCATGCAAACGCCATACCATAATTTGCTCGCTATCAAATCTCCATTCCTTCCAAGAGAAACGATCACTTCGCCCGACTCGAGCGCATATTTCGCTCCACCTTCGGTCCGATGATGTGCCATAAAGAAGGCAATAACGTCGTGAAGATCTTTGCCATCCCTAACTACAATCAAGCCGTCGTAGCCGCAAGTTACAACGCTACAATGGCCCACGTCTATTTCCATATTTCTCAACCTGTGCATTGACGGAAGAGCCACCGTGACCAGAAGACCATCAAAATCACCCTAAAAGGATTTTGGAAATCACTTCATGGTAATATAATTCAACATTATTCTTTCTGTAATTAATAAGACGAAATCATTCAATTTATATTATCATTTTTCGACACCGAACATTCGCGATCCATCGAATAACGACGAAATTAATTTCGTGACATCGTCGTACTTGAATTTCCATTCGATGTAATTGCTTTGAAAGGTAAGGAGTTCCAACGATGTCGATGTCTTTTCTTGGCCCATAATGAAGAGAATTGTAAGGACTGAATAACTCCATAATGCCGTTTATTCTTTCGTCGTTGTCGGATGTAACGCAACACGTGTACGTAACGATGTAGGCACTGATCGTCGCATTTAGCTTTGTTGCAGGATGAATTAGGATGCTGATATTGTCGTTAGATTTATCGTAAATTAAAAAATCAGTTATCTATTAAAAGTAACGGGAGATTCGTATAAAAATTGCGTTTCAGTATGGAATTTAACGGTTCAAAGTAACTAGAACATTTTTATGCGAAATGTACCTGCTGTTCTATCCGCAATAGACGTACGCGTTCCGCATTCCCTTCACGAAAATTCCTGCCAATGATAAAGAGATCTCCGCTGCCCAACGTTACAATTCCTAAAACGTTTCCTTCGTTCGAGAATCTCATTTTGTCCAATGGTTTTGCGTGTAAATGGAAACACTTCAGAATCTTAACCGTGTTTGTACGTGCAACGTCAATAAGTAAGCAATTCCCCGTAGCGCTACTCGTTACAATTATTGGAAGTACATTGTGCGCAGTCATGCAAAGAACTGAAAAAAAGATTTATATCGTTTTAAATCACGATTGTCAGAAGTTTTCGCTTTATGAATGTAAATAAATGTGGTACCTATGCAATTTCGCTAAGGTACTTTGAAAATATATTTAGAAAATTCGTGAGTCTCACGAGTTAATCGGGTTAAGAATACTGACCCTCGCCGTGTGATCTCAGTGATAACGTATCCGTGAGTTGCCCGGAAGAAGAGTCAAAAATATTGAGGCGTTCGTGTCGATCGATCGCAGCGACGTATTTCGCATGTGGAAAGATCGAGGCGAGTAATTTGTATTCCAGTTCGCAAGATTGAATAATGTTATTACGCGGTATGTTATCATATTGCACAGTGATCTCCGATATATCTCCATTTCTAGCATGGAGAAGAATACTGTCCCTATAATGATGAGTTTTTACGCGAACAGGATAGGATGTCGCTTCCGTCGACCATATTGATTGCCAAGATGCGTTTCCATCTGTCATGAAAACTTTTCTGTAAAACTGAAAAATTGCTCCTTAGCTTAATGATATTCACAAGACATCCACAAGTAATTGCCTCGTATAACGAAATTGAAATTTTATGTTTTAATTAAATCCGTGCAGGTTTTGTTTTCTTTCAAATATAAACCGCAACGATAAAACGATAGAATGAAATCCAAATGATAGATGCTATTGCTTACGTTCTTACAACATGTACATTCTTTCACGATTACCATGAAATTGATAACAACAAAATTAACATACCGTAATCTTCCTTTCGGCATTCACCATCACCGCTCCATCTCGATACGCCGTGACGGATGATTTATAACACGAAATCAGTGTTTCATTCTTTCCCGCAATGATCATTTCCATCTTTCCATCGGCACTCATTAACCACAGATTGAAAAATTCGTCGCATATAAAAAGATTACCTTCCATCGTCCAACATATAGATACTATCCTATGCTCAAATGGTTCCACGTTTACTGGAAATAAGGTAACGATTTTCGAGCATACGCGCTTTTGGTAAACTGCTATCTTCCCGCTGGACGGACTAAATTGAGCGATCAGATAAGGCGATGTCGAGGAAATTCTGGAAGCAGAAGCAAATCGAACTACGACTCAAACTATAACAAATCCATTTATATAACATAACTGCAACAGAAACAATAACGTTAAATAATATTGCAGGTGAGTATAACTGTTGCATACTGCATTGTTAATTTACGACAATATTCTCTTAAAATATTATTTTAATCGAAATCAAACTTTATCGTATTTATGATATCATAATTAAGATTTTCCGTTGAATCTCCGTTGATCAATGTTCGTTTATGATTTATCTATTGTATCGTTGTTTTTAGATAACACAAAAAGCTCGTTTCATGTGAAATTATTAATGCAAAATACATTTAAAGCGTTAATGTATTGATAGAAAAGCGTAACAAACAGAACATTTTAGTTTCTTCCGATTGTGATACAGTTAAATCATATTTAGTAAGCTATAGTAGAAGCTTTCGAAAATATTCTTCGTTCGATCGCAGAGAAAGAAAATCGGTGCCCAAAACTTACACGATGTTCTGATCGAGATCATTCAGATTCGTATCGATCGTTGCCACTTTTTCACCTGTTCGCCACAACCAGACGATCAAACGAAAATCCGGATAAGTCGTAAGACTCAACAGATACTCCGTGCCTGCGAAACTGCACGACAGATAACCGTTGACCCTCTCGAAGATCCTACAACGTGAGACTCTTTGTAACCAAGGATACGTGAATATGGAAATCGTCGAGTTCGCTCGTCTCTCCGCCACGGAGAACATGGGCACCACCTGATCGATCATAGCGAGTTAATCGAACGCGTCTAAATATTTGCAACGTCGGTCATGACGTAAAAATGTCGAACATAAAAGAATTTTTCATCGATGGCGATACTATACCGGATGTCCTGCCAGGCAGGACGCGCCACTGCCACGTTCATCGTCGTCGAAACGTTCGATTCTTCTTTCTCTCGTGCTCAGGTCGAAGAAACACACATGCACGCCGGATGCTGTCGCGATAACATCCTTCCCGAGTAAAACAAAGTCGTGGCACTTCCCAAATTTCGCCCATCTGCGAAATAAGCGTAACCACCAGAGGCTCTGTGAATTTAAAGTTTGATTATCGAGCTCGAGCGGTGAACGAATGAATACTTCGTCTTTGTCGATGAGAAATCCATGCTTCGTCGTTTCGTCTTCGAGAGGATAAGTCTCCGCTTACGGTGAAATATTGCGAGCGCGCTCGCTGCCCGAACTCTCTGTTCTCAGGACGAGTATCGGGAAAACCGTTTTACCCTCCTGTTCATGTAACGGGTTGCTTAGGAACGTCACAATTTTCATCGATTATCAGGCACGTGTATGCGAAATTATGTTGATTTTGAAGCGCTTTGCGTTGATGTAGTTAAATTAAAAAATTCATGATTTGAAGAAACACCGAGAGAATTCATTTCAACGGTGCTGTTGCACTTTAAAAATATCAACGAAGCTGATTTGCATGAAAGGGATTAGGAATTAGGATTGGTAGATCTCTATATAACGTATAGAGAGAAATCAAATTTTCACTATCTATGATCCCCTTGTTTCAGAGTAATATTCTCTCTGAAAACATAGAAAATATACTGGATTTTTATTATGGCACGTGATCGACATGCAAGGTGTCAACCGTCTAGTCTAGTGGTTCTTAATCTTAGTGATCGACACCTCCTTGAATCTAAAAATAAGTTCGAGTAGTTTCGAGTTTAAAAATGTGAACCATGGAAATCAATGAAGAAATGCTTGGTGCGTTTAAATGCCAAAGGGAAAAGGTCTACCTTTAATAACCTTGAAGTTGTTTAATATCGAAGTTGAAAACTGTAGTTAGTATACCAATTTTTATTAAAATCGAAGAACATTTAGTATTTTTGGCCAACTTTCCAGCGTTTTGTTTCACTGTGCGACGTTTCGAACGAGACTTGCAGAACGTAAATAACAGTGATAAGCGTTTCGAAAGTAGATCGAAGGATCGCAGAAGGTTTGAAGTAGGTGCATGATATAGGGCCCACGTCTTCGAATCGAACGAACCTCTTTGAGTGCCTTCGCACTATCGAAACTTTATGAACGAAAAGTTCGCAAAAGCAATTTTGCGATATTAACTTTCTATGTCATATTCATATGTGACACGACGATTTTATGTATTTTTTTATTATTTTTTTTTTAAACGATGTCGAACAATGCGATGATTCGCCTTCGTGATTAATGTATAACGACGTCAAATTGCAGTTTGGCAACTTTGCGGAACGGTCTGTGTTCGTACGTCTGTGTGCATTTCCCCTGCTGTCGCGAATTGATAAATATGGAAATTAAATGGGAGGTGAACAAATATTTGACGACGATACAAGAAAAGTGATTCGAGTAAGGAATTCATAAAGAGATATACCCTGTGTTTTTCCTGTACACTTAGGGAGTAACAAAAATGTAGTTCCGTCAATGTTCTTTATGAAAGAATGTTAATACTTTTTCGAAGTATTCGTGAATAGTTCACAGAACTATGAATAGAACACAGAGACACATGTTCGTATCACTGGTTACATACACCAAAAACTGGAGAGAAACTTCGATCGAAGTGCACCTCCGCATGCGCATGCACGTACAGCCAAAAGAAAATAAAAGAAGTGCATGCACGTTGAACAATATTCCCTTGAAATTACTCTATAATTTGCATTCTTCATTAATAATTCATCCTGAACCCTCAGAGAGTTTACATACGTGCACAATATTGGGAATATCTGTTTACTTTTATTGTAAAATATTATTTGGGTTTAGTTAACACTCGAAAGAAATTAACACTTACATACATAAAATGCAACAAAAAATTTGGAATACGCCGAAGAAATCTTCTATCCCCCATTTTCAAATTATAATATTTTCAAATAATCATAAAAATATGTATATATATTAGAGAAAGTTCAATCTATTTTTATAGTTCAATGAAAGTCTCCGTGTACTAAACATTCACACATTAATCGCTCAAATAATGAAAAGACTAGCATTTGATACAGTCGTTTCAGTAACTTTATTGTAATTCGAAAGCCAACAATTGATATAAATTGCCAGTAATCGTTTCCCCAATTTTCAGTCGACGAGGACGGAAGAGACACTAGAAGAATGACGATGCACGTGAAAAGTCGTAATTGGCGAAGCGTGATCCATAGAATTGGAATTTTGCCGTTGTTTCTGATTCGAGCAGCTGATATCTACAGTTTAGTCCATCAGCGGACAGGATTAACACCAGTGGAGCCTCTAATGTTACCGAAATTTTTTTTTAGGGTCGCGTACACTCGAGAAACGGAAATTAACACATTCGAGAGAGAAAAAAGAACCTTGACATCTTGAGCCACCGAATAGGTAGGACGTGTTTAACCCTTTAAATGCCACACATTTTACGGAGCACATGCGAAGAATGCCACGGGTCGATTTGATATGCCCGCTTATATGAACAATGAATGAAGTTTTATAAGGAACAAAATACCGATTTCCTAGAGGACAATTTTACTATTTATTCTTCTGAAACTTAAAGAATATGGAATATAATGTTGTGCATCAAAATTACGTAAATAAGCGAGGCCCTTTAAACGAGGTTGAATAAAAGTCCCTCAGCACATAAGCCCGCCAGGCGGTCGGCCCGCCACAACGCATCGGCCCGTGGCAGTTCTCGCATAAGGACCGCAGGCCGATAGATCGGCTCACTGGCACTAAAAGGGTTAAGGAAGCGGTGCGCGATTACAAATGCATAATTAAAAATTGTCACAGTTTTTCTCCTTCTCCGACACCAGCCTCACTACTACCCTCTATCTTCCTTCCCCCTCCCTTGCTCCCACTCTTATCACCTCTTTCACCCTTACCTTCACCCCCATCTCCTCTTTCTACTTCTTCCCTCACTACTTATAGTCAGGTAACACACACTGCCTCGCAAAGACGTTTTAAGTGTTCAGCAGCTCAAGCAAGACTCAAACTGGATCTGAAGGATTCATATCTATATTTATACATATACTCTTCGTAAAGACGATTATTTTTAAATCTATGGATTATTCGTGTAATTTCATTCGCAAACACGTTCTATTAAGTTCACATTTGAAATCTATGACCAAGTCAATGCTATGTATTCGCTTTATCTTATGATACGACTATCGAGCCTTCTTCGTATTCTCTTCTTTTTCATCCGTGTCGTCCACAAACAAAGCATGCAAAATCTCCTTGAATATGCATAATGCGAACCGGTGAGGAGAATATTCTCAAATGCACATCCCCGAGAAAATATTAATTTCTAGTACAATTTGATCCGACACGTACCTCCCATCAGAATCGGACACCTCATACCTCCATTAGATCCTGGGATTTAAACCGTTTAACTTGCAAATGGCCAATCCCTTTCTATGCTATCTCGGCTATGAAACGAACTTTGCATATCGGCAACGCAAAGAAAAAAGCGTGAAATATCCGAACTAAGGTAAGTTATCGAGATATTCGATGCATTCTTCCTGGCCTAATGACCATACCGATCGTTCGTATTCGATTTACTGCGCGCGGTACTTCTTTCATCGGCCTGGATAAAACTCACCTGGTCTCTCGACTCGAAGTTGTCGGTCAACTTCATCGCGTTCTCTCGAAGCTGATGCTCTTCAAGGTGGACGAAGTTTATCACTTATCTTTGTGATCTCTCCATTGCTTTTCGAACCGAACTCGCGATCATTAAGAAGAGTAACGAGAATCAACAAGCGGAGATTAACGGAATGAGTTGCTTGGCATCGCGTAAGTTCCGAACTTCCCTCGAGATCTTTGTCGGTGTTCCTCTCTCCAGCGTGCACGCGTACACGTAGCATTCTGCCTTGTATTAAGACATTGTCCACGATGCATCGTCTCCTTGTCGAATTCCCTTGACACGTTGATTACGCAGTCGATGCTCGCTCGACGAGTATTTATCCGTGAACTCAACCGGTTACGAACACGATCCACGCAACAGCTGTGAACGGATTTTCTTTTTAGCACGGCATACCTTCCATTCAGTGCGACCTCGAATTACTTTCGATGCGATTCCTCCGTGAATTTAGTCGAGTATTTCGTTTTTGCGTTGCGATGTGTGTCTCCTCGGAACATGGCTCTTACCCGAAAACGCGAGAAGCTCAACGAAGAAATCTGCCGACATTTGAACGCCACCCGAGAACCCTAGAACGATTTCACGCGACTGTTCGACTCTCGGTCGTTAATGTATATCGGTAAGATTTCAAAAAACGAAGCTACCGTTCATCCACGAACTTGCGTATATTGAAAATGTATTCTATGTATTGTATTGTACACATGTATTTTTTCAAAATCACTGTCTAATTAAAAATCTTATGATCTTTGAACAATCGATTTTGGTTAATATCTACGAATTTTGTCACGGAGAACATACGGGGAATAGTTATAATTAGAAATAGTGTCAATAAGAAATTGGATAGTTCATTAAGAGAATTTACTATTTATTTAAATGCAGATTCAACTTTACAGGTTTCCACTATACAACGATCTTGATACCATCGTTGGAAGTAGTTTCCAGGTGGGGATGGCTCTGCAATAGGTTATAAATGGCATAACGGTGTGTCATGGCGCGTCAGTCTCTTTTCAGTAATCATCTGAGAGCCCCAGAGATTTAATCTGTTATAGAGCAATTGGTCGATCTATCAGTATCATGGAATTAGCTTTCGTACTTGGTAAGCATTAAACTATCAACTAATAACTGAAGTTTTACCGTCGATTATCGATTTTCCAATCATATTAATAACACAATAATAATCTTCAATAGATATTATAAAATATTCCTAGTATTGTCACGCAAGTATCTATTAAATGTTGTAAAGGCATCGTAAAATTATCCTGAATTAATCACGATAATTTGCAATGTAAAGACTCGTGGTACGATAACAATTTTAAGAATTTTATGATTTAGCTTTTTAATACACATGTATTTAATCTTTCGTTAGAACTTCGAACTTACATGGGAACGTTATTAGTCGATTATTTATTTAAAAAATTACTTTAATAACGTTTGAGATTTAAATTTGAAAGTAACTATTTCCATCTTTCTCAAACAACACATAAGAATCTATTGCGTGTAGGGCTGTATGTTTAGAATAAGTTCTAAGCGTGACGAACATTTATGTCCTAAAACTTTTTTAAGATTGTTATAGTTCTTCTTGACTTACCAATCGTACGATATTCTTCTTTCGAATTTACTACGATCGAAGATATCGAGAAACAGCCACGAATACAAATGTTATAATTATTGCAATTTCTGTTTCTTTTTCTATTTTCTATCGACTTTTCAATAAAGTCTAAGTCTAAAATTTATTCGTATTATTTCCATTCATCTCTCTAAGATAATGTCGATTCCTTGGCATTCGATTCTACATTCACAAGATATATTTTTTCTTAACCATACATATGCCTAAGAAAATACGCTATTCATAGAATAGAATATCATAGATCAGACAAATGAACCATTACTCTAAATGTCAAAGCAATATTAGGTAAGACCGAGTGAAAGAGTTTAGAAGAATCAAAGAGATAGTGTATACATAGCAAATAGTAATAAAGATAACAAAATAAGAAAAGAGTAAGAACATAAAAAAGAAATTAATTGTTTTAAAGAAGCGCAGTGAATAATTCGATGAGTAGAAAGGAGCGGAAGCTCTCTTACGATCTTTCTTAGCGAGGATCGAAAACCCAAAGACGATTGCGCCGCGTGGGCGTACACGTCCTTGATTTAATGTCGCCGCAGTCAGCAACGATCTCGATTCGAAACGATCCTTGATTTCAATAAAAGAGTAATCATCTAATAGAGCCATGAATTAAGGCCACGAAGTTTCCTTCCAACGTGTTCGTGTATCACCTTCAATACAATTTACGTAATCTCTTTCTCTCCCGAAAACACTATGCAGGGTTGCTGCAGTGAATTTGTAATTCCATTCGCACGTCGCCGCGCGATTCGATTCATTACAATTTATAATAAGTTTACGTTTCGATTATAGTTCTTTTCCTATTTTCTCAAACTTTCTAATACACATTAATGTGAACATCACACTGCACACGCTACGACGAGAAAAGTCGTAGCTGGTTGGATTAATTTTATTATGTCACGGTAAAAGTACGTCTTTGCTTTCTTAACATCTTAAGAAAGAATGTTCTGTGTTATATTACTGAATTAAACAAAAAATTGAAGTATATTCATAATAATATTAGTATGTAAACGTTACCATTGGTAAAGAGAAATAATCCGAAATAATCCGAAATAATCCTAAAATTAAAAACGCAAAAACATTTTTAGGAAATGCGACATAAAATAAATTACATTCGCGTTTAACAAAAGTAATTAAAATCTGATAAAGTAGTTAAAGTAGTACGAAGTGGAACAATTTTATCTGATGTATTAATCCCATTAATTTTAACAAGATTCGCTTGGCAGTAGGAAATCCTATTAATGAATTAATAACTGATTAAATTACACTTCTATTTCGATGAATTTGCAATAAAATGAAAAAAATTAATCTATTCCGCGCGTTACAGATTACTAAGAAGATTATTCAAAAGGCAATAATAATTGAAGTATTACGATACAAATAAGTAGAACGTCACGATTAATCTTAATTTAACTGTACTTATTAATGTCACTCTAACTGTTACTTTTATTGTAATTATCATCCATAGCGTAACCAAATTCGTTTAATATCGTATTTTACGTCTTTAGAATCGTTTAATACGTATTTCTAATGCAAACGTGTTCGTTTCATAAAGCGCTGGCATTCTTTGGCATGTTTGCATTTACCAATGATGCATACGCCATGCCGAATGAGACAAAAACGACCGAGATAAAGGAAGTTAAGGAACCGAAGGACATAAAGGAATTCGCAACAGCATCCAAAGACGTGAAAAATGCGATCAAGGCAACGAAGAACGCAAAAAAAAATAAGAAAGATTGCCCGCAAGATTGTGGATCGGAATACGATCCTGTTTGTGTTCATGATCCTTCCGATGTAAGCTTCAAGCCCAGATCTTTTGGCTCGATATGCAGCCTCGACGTTTATAACTGCGAAATGGGAACGAGTGAGTATCTGTATATATGCGAAATATTGAAAAATTATTGTTTATTGATTGACATTCAATATCTTTTTATGAAGAATAAAGAGAGAATTTCATTGAAAACTTTTCGTTTTACTTACAAGGGATAATCCCGAAGTGTCACAGCCCGATTTTAATGGAATTTAGATACGACATAGTTCTCGTAAAAATATTTGACAGGTATTTTTTGATCGGCAAATATTCATATTAAAGGAATCAAAATTATCACAAAAGGTTGGGATGAAAAGTATATTTTATTAAATATCTCGAAAACCATTAGAGATACATGATTTGTATAAATTGACGAAATTAATGTTATTTAATGACAAACGCGACGATCTAAGCTGTTTTCTAAAATCTCTAAACTTAAATATTATGTTAAAAAATAGAACTTTTTGTTTATTTTTTAACTTATGAGTTAATTGATTTTACTAACTATTTTTTATAAGAAGTATTTGTCTAAGCGCAAAATACGGATAAAATAGAATGTCGATTTTTCCATTACAAATAGAGCTTTCATTTTTCCAATTTTCTCGCTCAACGCACAAAGCTGGTATCTTAAATGCGTATATGCAATCAAATTATTACAATTATTTAATTATTTTATAATAGTTTCTTCTAAATTTCATCAATTTCGAGCTGTGACTCTTCGAGATCTGTTAGGAACATTTTCGATAGCAATATATCGTTGTTCCTTGGTAAAAAATTCAAACAAATATTATTAATATAATCTTCAACTTTTGGAATACTAAGCATTCACTTCTAAATACATTTCATTAGAATTAGAACAAAATTATTAAAAGGTTTTTCTTAAAACCTATTAGTTAGCTTTATTCTCCACTCTCCTGAAAATTGTAACCATCTCTTACAATATCTTATCAATATAATCTCTTACAGTACTCTCCCTCCATCATCACATATATTCCTTATCACTAGAACTTACTCTAACTTATCCTACGCAACTACCCCAAAGAGAAAGAGAGAGTGAGAGAGAGAGAACTCTCATTCCATTCCTCCTCCCACTGTTCTTATTCTAGGCGTCATCACTACATTACTCTCTCCTCCGGCTTCCACTTCCTCGTCTCTCACTCCACCCTCACTACCACCTCCCACCTTCTCCTTCTTTCTCTTTCACCGCTCCTTTCATTTTCTCCTCCATTCTCAGCAACCACTCCTCTCTCTCATCTTCCCAACACAACATCACTAATCTATTCTTTCACCCTCCGCCCCCCCCCCCC
>JAITYT010001162.1:516882-547852 GCA_025433975.1 Liostenogaster flavolineata
GAAGTATACAGTTATGTAGATTTGTAACTTCTAGTTTTTCTTCATAGTTTTTTTGCTTTGCATACTTACAATTGCTTAGTTGAGAAGTTTAGGGAATTTTTTTTCATAGTATTGCATCTATGATATCTTGAGGAAGGGAACAAATGATATTTTATGAAGATTATGGCTCGTTCTGATATTAATTTACGTTAAACCTACGTTGTACTTTCATTGACATTGATGTGCATACATACAATAATAATATTTTAAATCACATACACAGAATATCTCATAAGTAAGTAACATCAATACGTAAAAATTAAATGTCATTTATAAATTTTATGTCAGATTGTATGAAAAACGTGAATTCAGAAAAAACAAAATTCTAATTTTCTTCGAGTTTTGGTTTGTGTTATAAAATAATAGTTGCTTATAAAGTGGAAATTTCAAATGATTATATATTTACGAACACACTTTCGTATTTATGAACCACAAATTATATCGTTAATAAAAAATACTAGAATAATACCAATTTAAAATGAACATTTCCATCTATTCAACTGAGTAGTTTTGATAATTGTAAATTTGCTGTAAAGAGTCTAATATTTCGCAAGGAAACATATATTGTAACTTTATATAACTTCCATATGATAAAGTATAATAACGATAATTTATACATTTAAACAAAATAAAAATATTATTGGTAAATGGCTTTACATGTATTTTATATGAGTGATATTAATTTAGAAAGATCAAATCCTTCTCGCAAAAGCGTTTAAAAAAGAAAATTTGTTACATAATTTTTAGAGTGATTCGAAGATGGGTTCAACACAAAGTGCTCGCAAATTAACTGTCATTAATGAAGAAGAAGTAGGAGTGATTAAAGTCTCGAATGCAATTGTAGAACGATTAGCTCAAAGTAGCAGAGCAGTTAATGAGAACTCGAAGGATGTAAGGTCTATTAGTACATCACAAGCAGCCTCTCGTAATGTTATGACACAAACACCTCAGGTTGATGATGTGTCTCCTGGATTGTCACAATATCAATATCCAATGTTAACATTATCTGCTCTTGAAATGCAGCGAAAAATGGAGCAAGAGCTTCAAATGCAGGAGGAATATTGGCAAAAACGTTTAGAAAATTTGGAGAAAAAACATATTAAAATTGACCATATTCTAGAAGAAGAATATAAAAAAGCAGTTAATGAATTTTTGCCTAATGAAACAGGTAAAAGTTTATATTTAAATGAAATTATAATTGTATTAAGTAATTTGTGTCACTATGTGTTAGTAATAGTTTTTTGTTAGAATATGTACATTGCTTTGTATATTGTATTTATTTATACATATATTTACTTACAAAGATAGATATCAAATAGATTTAAAACAAAATTTCATAAATAGATAACAAATTTATGTTAAACACATAAATATATGTTAAGTAATTTCTGACGAGCAACAGTTATGAAGAAATAAATTACAAAAAAGCTTTCAAATACATGTGCATTCATATGTCAAACACATATTTGCACAGGCGCATACATGTACATATATATAAATGGTTATATGGTGTATACATATGCACCATATAAAAGTACCATGTACAGCTTACTCATCATTTATATATTTTTCTAGGTTAGATTATTAATTAAAAAATTAAATAAAATCTTTTATTTATGTTAAAGTTAAACTTTATGAATTTTTATTAGCTATATTTTCAATTCTTTATGTATTGATACTTACCAATATTAAGGAACCAATTTCTAATACACACTTTTCATTATATATGCTAAAAAGTACAATATCATTGACTAAATAATTATCAATACAAATAAATAACATAACATATTTTTCATATTTTTATACAGATAAAAAGAAGGTGTTTAGTAATGAGCGACCATGTACTGGAAATAGTGAAAAAGTTAGAAAATGTTTTGAAGAATATCCTAAAGAGACACTAAAATGTCTGTCTGTCGTAGAAGAGTTTACAAATTGTGTCGACCAACAAAGAACAAACATAATTGCAGCACGTTGTTAACATAATATGTTTTGTCATTAGTTATTTAATAAATTATTATTGCTTTATAGAATTTAGTTATTTGTTAACAATAGATTATACAATTCATAAATAGATCACACTAAATTAAAATTCTCTCAAAAAAGTAGTATAAAAAAAACTAGGGATTTAAAATATATAAAAACAACTCAAACAGTAATAAATACTACTGATAGTATATATTAAAGATATATTAATAAATATTGGATGTATAAAGAAAATTAACAAAAGAAGAGAATATAGTACCTTCATTGATAAAAATTATTATTTGTTTAAAAGAAAGAGTGAAAATCAAGTAAGACTACAGATATGATCATGATAACAATGGCAATTTTTTGTAAAACAATTCAATGATATAGCAGAATGTCCTATATGGTATTAATAGTTATTTCACATTCTAATATTGTTCTGTAAAATATTATTTCTTTAATACATTATTATAATACACATAAAATTTGATTCGATTCCACTGCCTTCTTTATGCATAATCTCTTTATCAATAATTAGTGAATAATAATAAAAACAGGCAAACCTGTACAGAACAAATGCAAGTTTTATCTATATTTAAAAACTTACAACAAAATTAACCTTAACTGCATAAAAACAAAATATCATTGCAAAGTACATATACAATAGTTTGCATAATTATTTAAAAATATTATAAAAATCACATTCCATATAGCAAAAAATTATATATTTAATACTTAATAAATATGAGTTGAAAATCCTGTATAAATATTAAATCTTTGAATGATTATTTATTTTAAAGCTCTCAATGAATTCTACATTTATTTGGATATATTTGTGTTACCGATATAAATTTATATCTTACATGAAATCATCTCAGTTATCTAATCAAGAGAAGAATAAAAATTATTTCTTGTGACTCATGAGCTTTTTAAAAATGTTGGAGGAACACTGTTTAAAAATTATTTTTTA
The DNA here is from genome assembly GCA_025433975.1 of Liostenogaster flavolineata. NCBI lineage: Eukaryota > Metazoa > Arthropoda > Insecta > Hymenoptera > Vespidae > Liostenogaster > Liostenogaster flavolineata. Next base: position 519,857 of record JAITYT010001162.1, read on the forward strand.
GTAATCATGTTCTTCAAATTTGTTATAGATCTAATATTTAGAAATAATTAATATTTTCAGGAAATATTGTATTTTTCTTGAAGCAATTGTGACAGTACAATGTAAAATATATGATAAGTAATATGGATGATGAAATATAAAAACGAACAATATATAATAATATAAGAAGACAATTTAACAATATATTATATCATGAAATATTACGCTAATAGTAGCATATATGCATATATATGTCTAATACATATAAATGAATTATGTACATATGTATGCATACAAATTTTTAATAAGTGACGTAAATATATGTTATGATTATTTGCAGAATTTTGTAACAAAAATACAATATGATGTTTTGAATAAAACATAAATAAAACACATCATGTAATAATTATAAGCATAACACCATTAAAATTAATAAAAATGAAAAAAAAAGTATGGAATAACTTAGTTATCTTTTTTATCGCCACTTGACTGCAAAAGTTTTGCATGTTCGTCATTTAAACGATCATATTCCTTTGTAAGAGATTCAGCTTGTGACTTGATAGCTTCTTTATCTTTCTTTTCTTTCGTTAACAGATTTTCTATTTCAGTATTTTTATTTTGTAGTTCCTTAATTTGTGATTTTAATTCTGAGACAGCTTTATCATGTGCTTCATTTGAATCATTCTGTGCGCTTTCACCAATTGTTTGAGCATTTTCAGAAATTTCTTGGGGTCTTGTTTGATCTAATAAAGATCTTGCACTTGAAGAAGCAGATTGAGCTTGCCTTAATAAAGCATCACATTGAGCCAACAATTGAGCTTGGGTAGAAATTAAAGACACAAGACGTCTTATTACCAAGGACAAAAATAATGAGAATCCAGATATAAAAAAATTTCGTTGTGCTCGAAACAATCGCATGTTTCCTATGCAAAATATTAAAATAATTATATATAGTAATAATTTTTAAGTTAATTTATATTATTCTCTCTTAATTATATAAACACACAGGGTTACTATTTTTATGTATATATAAATACTGCATTAATATTAAAAAATTATTTTGAAAATATCAGAAATAATCAAAGAAGTAAGTTTTATTTTGAAATAACATATCATACCTTGCATTTCTGTATCTAAATGACTATGTTCTGCACTGTGTTCAGTGGCATTTGAGTATTTGCGTATCTCTCTAATAGCATCCAATAAACACAAAACTAACGTTGCAAGTAAAATGAAATAGTATATTGATGCCTGATTTCTTAAACTTTGAAAGAAGCGTGACTTGAACAATTTATGCCATCTTGTTGGAGAAGCTAATGGTAGTACTAACAAAAGTACTATAGCAACTTCAGTATATAAAAAAGTAGCAATCAAAGTCCACTGTAGACTCATATTTGTTGCGTTATCCTTCTATCAATATCTGAAATAAAATATTAAGACTGAGGATTTATATACTTTCTTATCTTTTTTCTTATAGAATATATAAATCTTTAATTTTTGTAAATAGCGAAAAGTACTATAATTTTATTAAAAGAAATATTATATTATGCGTAATTTAATAATATTAGTTAGTTAAAAAAGTATTGAGCTCTTGATAACTGTGAACGATATTGTTGTCATATAATCAATTTACATTAGATAAATATCTTACGCATTTAAAATAAATATGGTATAATTTGTAATACAGCATACTTTTTTACATTAAGGTTAGGTTGTCTTAAATTTAGAACTTTAAAGAGGAAAATCAAATCCTAATCAAACTTAAAAGACTTATAAATAAACTTTTTTACGATGTAAATAATAAACGTTAATGTTAACTATAACCCATACAATACAATATAACTACAACCCATATAATATAATAAATAATGGTATCATATAAAAAAATTAAGTTACTAATTATTAATATAAAACTTACATCATACGAAATTTATCATTTTTGATTACTGTGGTAAAAAAAAATTATATTTAGTAAATTATATCTATGTCTGCCAAAATTTGTATATCCATATAAAGAGTATTTTAAGCTATCTATTTAGCTAACCCATTTAGCTCACTCATACACAGACTAATATCTAATTTAAGATCATTCATTATACACAAAAATGTAAAGTTTTTAATTTATATTTTGAGAGCTCAGCTTTAACTAACGTTTCTTTTTAAAATTTATTAAGATTTTATGACATCCCAATATTATAATGTTTTACAATTCAAGTTCCAAAGTGTTATACTGCATAAAATTTTAGTAATTCTTACCTGTAATAAATATCTTCTATTTTAAAGAAAATATATGTTAACGATAAAAACTGATATACATATAGGTAAGAAGTTCGAAGTCCACGAACTGTTGATCTTTATTAATAAATTCTTTCTAATGACATCATTTCACTGCTACGAATTATACCTGTTCACCTCTCATTGGTGAATGTTTCTATGTAGTTTTATTCTAGTAGTATTATGACTTTAGGACTGAGTACCAGAACGTCTAGATTAGATACGCAATAGAAAAAGTATTGATCAAGTATGACGTCCACACTATGCGATGCCTCCACGAACTATTTCTTGTACGCCCTCTATATTACATACTTCGTAACATGTGCTGGTAAAATAGAAGCTAAAAAATTGTATAGGTTAGTGCGGTAAATATATATACTGTATTTGTTACAATGTTAGCAACAAAGACTTTTTTCAGAAAAACTAAAAGTGGAAGCATATATAAGGTATATTTTAGATTAAAATTGTTATACTGTAATCACTATCAAAAAAATATAAATTATATTTGTTTTCTTTGGTAGACTGTAAGAGAGCATTATCTTAGAGATGATATCTGGTGTGGTTCCAAAAAATGCAATACATGCTTGTGTAAAACTTGGGAATGTATCTTGAACGATGAACAATCGGGTGCAAAAAGCTCACTATTTTTAGTATCATATTATTTATTATTAGATACTAATATTATTCTTAAACAAGTAAATATTAATATATTATAATGTTTACATACACTAATATTCTAAATATTTTAAATTGTATAATATTTACAGTTCTTGCTAATATAATAATGATAATTTTTAATTTGATAATTTTATTAATCTTTTTTTTTTAATTGTAGATCGATGCACTAGAAGAAGACATAATCTGCGATGTTATAATTTTGCAAACTGTATTAGAAGAAATACGACATAGGAGTTCAACTATATATAGAAGACTGAAGGATATTATTGCAAATACAAAAAGAAGATTTTATGTGTTTATTAATGAACATCATAAGTATGCCATATACATATGCATTGCATCATTAGTAATATTATAAACTTTTAGTATCCACTTTTTTCTATAAAGGAAACAAGTACAATAAAGTAGATATAGCAATTAAATATTTGGTGCAACTCAAAATTGATACATATTACAGACTTATGTATTAATTATTTTTTTAAACTTAAATAAATTTAGAAAATGTCTTTTCTGCTTGGTAGTATACTATAAATCATATATCCGATTTATTATAAATCATGTTAATTATACATTTTTTATATCTAGAGATACTTACGTTGAACGAGTACCAGGGGAAAAAATAAATGATCGTAATGACAAGGCAATACGAATTGCAACAAAATGGTATGATAAACATTTGAATGCTAATGAACAAAATATAAAAATCATTTTAGTAACTGATGATGCAGAAAACAAAAAAAAAGCTTTGGAAGAAGGTATTTCTGCTGTTTCAAGTAAGCATTATTTTTATTCTTTTATATATATTAAAGTTCCACCAGATCTAATATTTTAATATATACAATTTATAGTTTTAAAAATATCTAAGATGTTAATAGTTATTGTCCCACCCTGTATATTATTTTAACGTCATGATGCCGAAATATTTATAAATATTCTTTATAGTAATATTATAAAAAATATGTTTTTCACAATTTATGCATTTTATATAGTGAAGGAATACATTTCATCATTAGAAAATTCAAACATATTATTAGATAAATTATTCCAACAAAATCATGAATTTGAAACGGAAGGTAGAGAGATTTTTCCATGTCATTTGACACCAACACAAGTACATGATGGTATTAAAAATGGAAAACTATTACAAGGAACTTACTTTGTATCAAGAGAAAATTATCTTGAAGGAAATGTGAATGTGGAAGGAATGGATAAATCTGTAAGAAATTCTACTTTATATGTTAGCATGCGATAGAAACTCTTATCTAAAAAATATATTCAATAGGAATGTATAGCAGTAAATATAATATATGTAATATTGAAATGAACCAATGAATACCCACTTACTTGATTTAATTTTTAATCAATTTACATTATTAATCTTATATTTGTTACATAGTATTTTTAATATAGTATCATATGAATAATATAATAATAAAATCTTATACAATTATTTTAGATCCTTGTTCAAGGTCGCATAGGGCTTAATAGGGTTATTGATGGTGATGTAGTTGCAGTTGAGCTTTTTCCAGAAAATCAATGGTCATATCCTAGTGACATTGTTTTACAAGACGATGAAGAAGCAGATGCAGAAACAAATGTAGACGAAATAAAAGTATTGAATATGCAGAATGAAAATATTATCAAAAATATAGAGAAGATTCCAACGGGTAAAGTTGTTGGTATTATTAGAAGAAAATGGAGACAATATTGTGGCATATTACAATCAAATAGCATTAAAGGAGTAAATATATTTCCAAATATTTTTATATATTATATATATGTTTATATATTTATACATGGTTTTTGCTTAGATGGTAAAGCATCTTTTTATACCTGCTGAAAAAAAGATTCCTAAAGTAAGAATAGAAACAAGACAATCAGAAATATTAAGTAAGCAAAGAATTGTTGTTGCAATAGATTCATGGCCACGTAACTCTAGATATCCCCTTGGACATTTTGTGCGAGCTCTTGGCAATATCGGTGAAAAAGAAACTGAAAATGAAGTGCTACTTTTAGAACATGATATTCCACACAGTCGATTTTCTGACGCTGTACTCAGTTTTCTTCCAAAGTTACCATGGAATATTTCGGAAAAAGTAAGCCAGATTATTTATTTTTACATTAACACAGATATATACTATACTTATTTTATTAAAAACACTCACTATTATATATTAGATTGATATGAAAGTAATTTTGGTTTTCACAAATATGTGGCATTATGTTTTTTCCATGAAGTCATGAAGTTGTTAAAAAAATGATAAAAAGTCATCGAGTAGAATAGAAAATATATAATTGATTAAAGTTCGTTTTTTGTATAAAAGATTGAGTTTTATTTCATACTTAAAAACCGACATTATTTTTTTCTCAACCCATGTAATATGAGATACATAAATTTAATGATTATTTTATTTTTTGAATTTATTGTTCATAAATCATAATTTTTAGGATGTCGCAGAAAGAGAAGATCTCAGGCATTTAGATATATGTTCTGTAGATCCTCCAAAATGTACCGATATTGATGATGCACTTCACTGCAGAAGTTTATCTAATGGCAACTTAGAAGTAGGTGTGCATATTGCAGATGTTTCACACTTTATTAAACCTGGAACAGCTTTAGATAATGAAGCAGCATCACGAGCTACAACAGTATATCTCGTTGATAAAAGAATTGACATGGTGCCAGGTAAAATATATTATATTTTTTACAGAACTAAAAATAACTAACAAATTTTAAATTTGTCTAGTTTTAGTTTCTAAACTTCTATTTTCCTTTTCTTCTGGCTCTTAATTTTCTTCTTTTGTCTTTTTTCTTTTTCTCTAATAATAATGAGAAAAAATAAAAAACCAACAACCATGCCACATTGGAAGCATGAGTTATTGTCAATGTTAAATAATGTAATATGGGCACAGTTACTGCTTAGATGAGTGACTACTAAGGAACACTGAATGCTTTTTTTGCTATTGGTATCCGTGTAGATTCTAAGTAAGAATAGGCTCATGGTATCCCTGTCTGTTGTAAGAGACAACCAAAAGGGAAAAACTAAATCTTCATGCCTTGAAAATTTCGAATCAGCAAGGGTACAATCAGACTATTAAAAAGTGCTTGCAATGAGAGAAACACTAAAAGAGAGACTTTGAGAACAAAAATACCCATATGGATTTCTTTTATAATAATATGCATATCAAAATATTATATTTATACATATTTATTTTATATACAGAATTACTCAGTTCAAATCTCTGTTCTTTGCGCGGTAATGAGGAAAGATTTGCTTTCTCTTGTATATGGGAAATAACTGCAGATGCAAACATAGTTGATACCAAATTTTGTAAATCTATAATACGTTCGCGCAAAGCAATGACTTATGAAGAAGCTCAATTAAAAATTGATGATTCTACACAGCAAGATGAAATTACAAAATCATTAAGAAATTTAAATGAATTAGCAAAAAGTCTTAAGAAAAAACGTTTGGAAAATGGGTATGTAGTATCTTAAATATTCCCAACTTTCATAGAAAATAAAGCATATTATTAAAAATTATCTTCTATGATCAAAAATATTGTATTTGTAGAGCTTTAGTTTTGGCATCACCAGAAATCCGCTTTCAAGTAGATAGTGAAACAAATGATCCTATCGATGTAGAAGCAAAAAAATTAAGGGAAACTAATTCCATGGTAGAGGAATTTATGTTGTTGGCAAATATTTCTGTTGCTCAGAAAATTTTAAAAGAATTTCCAGAATGTGCATTGCTTAGAAGACATCCTGAGCCACCACAAAGTAATTTTGAACCATTAATTACTGCTGGAAAAAATCTGGTAATATAAACATGAAATTATACATAAAAATTTGATAAAAATCAAAGTAATTGTTATAATTACATACAATTATTATTACTATTATTGTAATTATAATTAAATAACATAAGACTTTTAACTCATCAGTATTTAAATTCATTAGCATAAAAAAGCGAAAACTTATATAATTCGTATGTAAGGAAGAATCTTTCATTAAAAGTATTTTAAAATTATATTAACTTAATATAAATACATATCACTGTTCATTCATAATCTGTTATGAAATAAATTATAAATTTACAAATATTGTATGGAAAATATATATGTTTAGTTTTTATCATCAAATTATATTAAATATATTCTAATGTTTCTTTTAATTCCAGGGTTTTATAATAAATACAAATAGCGGGAAAGAGCTTAGTAAATCTCTTGATGAAGCACAAAAAGATGACAATCCTTATCTTAATACTATGTTAAGAATTTTAGCTACTAGATGCATGTTGCAAGCAGTGTATTTTATCAGTGGAATGCAGCAACAGAATGAGTATTTTCATTATGGATTAGCATGTACTATTTATACACACTTCACCTCACCTATTCGAAGGTAGCATAATACAAAAATAGAAATATTAATCCATAAATTTAAAACTTTATTATTTTTTAATCATATCAATGTTAAAAATAAAAGAAAAGTCATAGTACATTTTAAATGAAATTTCAGATATGCGGATATAATCGTACATCGCCTATTAGCAGTATGCATTGGAGTTGATAAAACTTATCCAGATTTATTGGATAAAAAGAAAAATCATTCATTATGCAATAATTTAAATTATCGAAACAGAATGGCACAGTATGCTGGACGAGCATCAGTTGCATTAAATACACATGTTCGTATTTTTCATCCATAATTTATTTTTTATTTTAAAATTATTATTATTATTTCAAAGGATAATATTGATATTCTTTACAAATATTAATATAATATTATATTTTAGAATTTATGGTTTTTTGTATTTATGAAATATTGTAGTCATTATTTATACAATATTTAATTTTTTTGAATTTACAAATTATATTAAGTATCATAATTTTTATAGTTATTTTTCCGAGATAAGATACAAGACGAAGAAGGGTATATTCTTTTTATACGAAAAAATGCTTTGCAAATACTTATTCCAAAGTATGGACTAGAAGGAATATTGTACTTGACAAAATCTTCATCTGTGGAATTTGTGTATAATTCGCAAGAACATACTCAATCCTTTGGAAATATCACGTTTCGAGTATTTGACCCTATTATAGTACAATTGACTTTGGATAGATCTAATATTCAACGTGAAAAATTAATATTCAGCCTTGTAAAACCAGAGGTACATATGTTGTTTTATTTATTAAAATTAGAATGATTTCAAAGAATCAACATATTAAAATAGATTTACTAGATTATAATAATTAAATAATGATATTACAGATACCAGGTTTTAGTGTCCCAGCTGTTTCTCTAAAGTCCAATGAAACAGTAGAAGAACAACATACAAAAATTACATCTAAACGAAAAGAAGAGGAAGATAAAGTGTTGATAAAAAAAAGTAGAAAAAAAAATAAAAGAAGTAAACACTAAAATATTTAAAAAGTTAAAATATTATAAAATTATAATTTAATTTAATACATTTTAGTATATTTTATAAAGCAAGCATTATTTCTTGAATTTTTATTATATATATAAATTTTTATAATCCACTATTAAAAGTTTATCCATTTTATTTACATACCTTAATAAATACTCACAATTAATATAAAATCAATTAAGATAATTAAGAGCAAAACTGTGTCTTCGTACATATTACTAATATAAAAAGGTATGTCTAAAATTATTATTTTATTACTTTGTAACAGGAAAGTAAGATCGTGATTTTGATTCGATTTTCTAATGATAACATGAATTAATCAATGCCAAATTAATATTATTGGCTTTGAAATAATCATTATATTAAAATAACGATAAGTTATCATTACTTTTTTTGACCGCCATAAACAGACATTATTACGTACTTCTATTATTTAAAACAAGATTTTAATCATTAGTTAAAATTTTATGTATATTTACTTTTTTTTTATTCTTTTCTTAGAAACATTTTTTATTTAACAGCATATTTTATGATTTATAGCTGTATAATAAAATTATGTTTAAAAAAAGATGTAAATAAATGTGCACATTTTAATAAACATGTAGTTACATGAAGTTCTATAGGTTTATAAAAATATACAGCTATAAATCGTAAGTTATTCTAGACATCGTTAAAGTTATTCGATATATTAATGTTGAAATTGCAATGACGACATAGATAATGAAAAATTTGTACAAATTTGTTCATTTAAAATTAATATTTGATTATATAAACATTTTATTTTTGATATATAATTTGCATATTCGATGTGAAAAATTATCGAAAAACTTGTAAATATTAAATATATTTAAAACCAAAGAATAAGTTCGTTTTATCAATACATATTCTCAATTACTATTACTTTAAATTTTCTAAGATATTTTTTTTAAATGTGAAAAAATAATACATAAATATACTTCTTAAATTTTCTTTATACTTATTCTTTTATTGTCGATTGTGTTGCAAGAATACGATAACCTAATGAACTTCAATCAAACCTCATCGTCATACAAGCTGTCATACCCTTCAGTCGTTCTTTACACTCGCTTCTAGATATAGTGTACATTCAAATGGCTGATTTAAAAAGTTTAGTGAATGAAGTGGAGGATGCTGTGCCAGAAACATTATCTGGATTATGTAGTACATATCCACAACTTGAATATTATATGTCGCATAAAATTGTATTCTCTCCAGATGTACGTATTCAATGAAATTTGTCGATAATGTGCTGCTTATGCGCGACTAAGTTAACGTTCTGATTATAGTGCAGAGATCGAAAAGATAAAGTTTCATTAATATGTGGAGGTGGTAGTGGTCACGAACCATTTTCAGCAGGTATCTATTTTACCTTAAGGCATTCATAATATTTTATCATTTTAATTTTGTAATTATATTGATTAAGAAAATTTAATTACAAATTAGGATCAGACTTACAAACAAATTAATGAAAGAATGGTATAAAAATAATGTATAATTACAATTCTATTTAATTTGTTCATTGCAAATTATTTATATTAACACCTAATTAATATAAGTTTTAAATGTCGATATACCTTTTGGAGAAAAATCGATATGTAAAAAATAATAATTACTCATGAAATGAATTTAATGAAATTATTATACATATAAATGAATAGCAATAAATATATAATTATTTATACAATAAATCTTCCATTAGTTATTAAATAAATTCTTATCACTTCTAGTGTTACTTAATTGTGAATTTAAATGTAATATTGATTACACCTGAATAGTATTTTAAATTTTAGGATTTGTCGGAACCGGCATGTTAACAGCTTCTATATCAGGATCGATTTTTGCCGCACCACCTTCTAAACACATCAGTTATGCTATTAACTGTATCGCTGCAAAGAATAAAGGTTTCCTTGTAGAATATTTATACTAAAAAATTCTAATATTTATATATTTGTTCAGAGTAATATTCATTAATTAAATAATAATACTTAGGAATTATTATTGATTACTGCACATAGAAAATGACGCACATAGAGATTAACGCATGTGTTAAATAATATATACGATAAAACATCATTTCGTAAATAGTATTTAACATCGTCTGTGTAATATATCTACACTATAATATATAATACAGGAATATTTTGAGTAAAATTTACTTTTCGTTAAAAAGTTAATAAAATGTCTAGTTTGGTTGTTCTTATCTATTTGTAGGAGGCATTCTTATGATAATTCCAAATTATACAGGAGATTGTCTTAATTTTGGCATAGCATTGGAAAAAGCTAGACAAGCAGGCATAAAGGTATCATTTAGCTATAATTTGAAATTATTACTAATTAGGAATTAAATATCTCAAAATCATAAAATTTTATATAGGTTTTTTTATATTTGTTTTAATACTGATACATATCAATACCTAACAGATTGAAGGTATAAATGTTGGTGAAGATTGTAGTATTCCTGATAAAGAGCTAAGCGCTATTGGTAAACGTGGTTTAAGTGGGATGCTTTTCATTATAAAAATTATTGGTGCACTTGCTGAGAGAGGATTGCCCCTACATGATGTAGCTAAAACTGCAGAGATAGTTTTAAAAAATATGGCTACTTATGGTATTGGATTAAAGGCTTGTTCTATACCTGGTTTGTTATAAACTTTACGACTCTATCTAAATAGTAATACTATAATTAATACTATTAATCAATGATAATTTTGGTGAACCAAATATACAAAGGACAAGGACTTATGTTCGAGCTTCCAGAAGATGAACTAGAATATGGTATGGGAATTCATGGAGAAGCTGGATATGAAAAAAACAAAATGGGAAAGGCTTCAGAAGTAGTCTTATTAATGCTTAAACGTATTTGTAGTGCATTATCCTTAGCCAACGGTGATGTTGTAGCAGTAATAGTAAACAATTTTGGTGCATTGAGCCAATTAGAGCAGGGCATTGTTGTTCACGAAGTTGTTAAACAGCTTAGTAAATAACCATACTGTATAAAATAATAAGTAAGAATCTTATCGTAAGAATATATAATTAATTAAGTTTTCTTTCAATATAGATATGTTTGGTATACGACCACTTCGTGTTTATTCTGGAGTTCTGATTACTTCTTTAAATAGTGTTGGCATACATATTACGCTATTGAAGTTACCAACAAGTCATAAAGTCACATTTGTAAGTTGTCTCGATGATACAACAAATGCTCCTGCTTGGCCAGGTTGTGCATACAGCCTTCCTCTAATAACACCACCACCGCTATTTAAAGAGGAAGAAAAGAAAAAAATGCAAAAAGTTGGAATGCCATTAGATACGAAAAAACAAAAATTAATAAAATTATGCATAAAAAACGCATGTACAGCCATCATTGAGAAAGAAGCACATCTTAATGAATTAGATAGACTTTGTGGAGATGGTGACTGTGGATCAACGCTTAAAAGACTTGCTGTTGGTGTGTATCTCATATAATTTGAATGATACTTAAAATGTTAATTAAACTGCAAAACATTTCGAAGGTGAAAATACTGTTATTAAAAAAAGTAGATATTTTTTGAATGAACAGGAATTATAAAACTTTAGAGACAAATATTTCTAAATCATCATTCAACATTTATTTGCATTTGCTTACCGTCAAATTCCTTCTTTCCTTTAACAAGTAGATACACAAAATAAAAAAAAATAAACATTTAAGTTTGATTTAGGTATACAACAAAGTTTGGATAATTTTACTTTCCAATATCCTACATTGCTCTTCTCGGAACTAGCAGATATTGCTGAAGAAAAAATGGGAGGCGCATCAGGTGCTTTGTATTGCTTATTTTTCACAACTGCAGCAAAGGAATTATCACTGCTAAAAAACAAGGAAGAATTTTCTTATGTGTGGGGTCGTGCATTTCGTAATGGAATAGAATGCATGATGAAATATGGGAAGGCCCAAATTGGTGACAGAACTATGGTTTGTTTTCAATAGCAATAAGAATATTTTTAGTTTAACTAAAATTGAACTATATTTGATAATAAAAATAAGATACTTTTTAGTTATTTGTAATAAATAATATATACAGTTTAGTTATATTAAATTTTGTTGTTCAAATTATTCACTATTTTAATATTTTATTTTCTTTAAATATTACGTATTTTCAGCTAGATGTAATGGATACTGCATATAAAACTTATGAAAACTTGATGAATACATTTCCAAACAATATTTTTGAAGAAGTGGCTACTGCAGCATGGCAAGGATGTGAAGCAACAAAAAATATGAAACCAAGGTAACTAAAACTCGTCGTTGACATATTGAATTTTATAATCTTTTTGTTTGACACATTAGTTCTGTAAATTTTCGAGCAAAAAATATGTATGCTTATTATCAGTGTCTTTTTTTACGAAAATTATTTCAAAATAACATATTTTTATAATTTATTTGTTCCATTAATTTTTTCCCGTACTGATGAACTCTACGCAGGTAACTTTCGTATAAAAAAACATCAAGTGGAATAGATAATTCATGTAAATTGACTTTCTCTCTTTTCTTGTATTTGAAATAAGAAATTATAATATTCAAAAAGCAATATTCTAGTAGAAAACTAATCGTATTATTCTTTAATATAGGGCAGGACGTGCAAGTTATATAAAACAAGAACAATATTTAAAAGAAGTTGATGCAGGAGCATATGCCGCGGCAACATGGATATCTACTATTGCTAAGACAATTACAAATTTCGAAGAATAATATTGTTACTTGTTTATATATTTTCTATTCTATTAGATAGAAAGATTAAATAGATGAATTATAAATATACGTGACAGTGTATATGTATATACGAGTATATTGCAACACAATGTTTTATTATACATGGCTGTAAATAACATTAATGAAATTTTAATTCACTACTTTCGTATCTTTAATTTGAATGAATGCCACCCTAAAATATAATATTTATTATTAATTTGCAAAATAAATATTATTTTTATTATTTATTCCTAATTAATATTAGAAATTATATAAATTACTAATTACAGAATTTTCAAGATAAAGCATTTTTGAGCAGCAATAGAAATTATACATGTTTACAATTCATTTAATGAAAAAAACATTCTTCGAAACAATATTATCAGGAAAAGATACTTACGTAGAATTTGAATCCACTTTTCTCTTTTGTAAAATGAAGACGCACTTTGACAACAGATATTGTTTAGATTAAATAGTCAGAGCATTAAAATAACGTCTAAGTGAAACAATGAACTTATGTCAACTGGTAAATACGAAGAAAACAAAATATATATTTCAATTAAAAAATTCCTAGTGAAAATTTGACAATTGTGTTCAAATGAACAACTGTGCCATTAACGATAACAATTGAGTTCGGCACTAACGAGTACACATAGCAATATTAAAATTTAATTAAATTTGCAATCAATACAAGATATATGAATTAAGAAATCTTCCTAAAAAGAAAGTGACAATCTTTGATTATAATGAAATATTAGACGAAAGCTTATTGAACTAATCTAAAAATTTAACTGCTAAGCAACTGCATATTAAAGTTAGATTTTATTTCGTTAACTTAAAATAATTTTTAAAATATGACAAATAATAATCTAATTTGAAAATATGTATAAGTTAATAAAGTGAATAACATTTAAAATAAAAACTTAAGAAATTAAATTTAAATTTGTTACTGTAAACAAAAAAATTATTCACCTCTACAATCTGCAATCGAATATGTAATACTTCTTTTATCAATAATAGTCTAAAAACATTTAATATTTGTATAATTTATGTGCCGTTTAAATTATATTTATCGTTGTACAATATTTATTAATTACAACATAATTTCTTGAATATGTACATATATTTAAAACTAGTACTGTACTAATTGATGATGTAAATATTTGATAAATACATAAAATGAATAAAATTTTGAGATAGAAATACGTCGTGTTACATTTTAATTAAACACAATAAATTATCATATTGTATAACAGTTTATATTGTGTGGATCATGCATATAATCATTTTTAGCTTTAAGATTATTTTATGTCGTTTAAAATTTACAAGTAGATCACTATACCTACCAAAATGAGTTTAATCAAGATTTTCCTATGATGCTGTTCAGCAATGATTGGCGAACAGTTTGTGCCCGCAAAACCTTCACGAAAGAAAAGCATTTGCAAAGTTATGAACATCAGTATAGCTGCAGTAATATTTTCGCAAAACCTACTATGTTATGTTCAGTCCATTCTTACTTTCAAACTTATATACCACATTCTATTATAGAAGTAAAATTTAATTAAATAAAACAGAATTGGGGTCTTCATTATCAAGCTGTTTTACATGCCTTAAAACGTCCTTTTTTGTAATTACTCCTAAAAGTCGTCTGAAACAAAAATTCATACAATTTTCTTAATATAACATACTTTTTTTTATAAATAATGTTTACCTATAGATGGCATTTAGATTACTTTTGATTAATATAAAGCTTACTTTGTCATTACCGCTTATAATTGAACAATTTTTTTTCATCTTCTCAGGATACTCTTCGACGATGCTAATTATTTCAATTCCTCAGAAATTATAATACCCGTTTATTATAATACTTTATAAATTATAAAAAGGACCATTCTTAGTACTTTGAATGTTAATATTCAAATTTTTTCGCTTACCCATTGTGTGTGACGAGAGTTTGTCGCAATCCTAGTTTTCTGAACATATCAACCACAGTTTCCATAGGAGTTTGGTCTGTAATCGTAATTGGTGCCATATCTAGAATTTTTTTTAACTTTAACGGAGGTGGAGAATGTGTTTGAACATTGTTTCCGTTAGAGAAAATGACCAACGATTGTGCAGTGATTTCTTCTATCATACGTTTGGCATTAGCTATGGCAAGATTAAGATCTCGTCTTAATACAAAACCAACCAAATACTGAGATTCTTTAGATACTATAACAGGAAAGCCATTGTGTTCGGTTTCTTTGAGTAAATTTTCTACATCTTCGACTGTCATTGAATCTTGTGTAAGAACGTGTAGAGCTTCATTACGCCTAAAAATAAATGTAAATACTTTGTATTCTTTAATTACATGACACTACGATTACACCACGTATATACATATTGAAATTAATAAATAAATGTATAAATAAAATTTACTTAGGTTGCATAACATCAGCTGCCAAAGTGGTGTGTTGAAATTCATCTTTACTGTCCAAAAATGGATATCCATTCAGACCAATATGCGCGTCATAAATGCCTTGTTTTCCAAGAGCATCGCCTACCCATTTGCTTGCCATAGCAGCCGCCATCAATGGAACGATATATCTGACACCTCCCGTCAATTCAAACATGATAACAACCAAAGATACAGTCATTCTAGTAACACCACCAAGTACAGCTGCAGCGCCTACCATTGCGTACAATCCAGGAGTAATACAATCGACGCCAGTAGAGCATTCCTCGCTAAACATCCATATGTGTGGATAATAATAAGCAAGTTGTTCCATTCCTATACCCACTATTCTGCCCATAATAGCTCCAAGGCAAAGAGAAGGAATGAATAATCCACAAGGTACTTTCATACCAAAAGTAAATATTGTCATAATAAGTTTTAATATCAGTGCTAGTACAAGAAGCCATATAGCTTTGTATACTCCTGGACCAGCTGCAGCAATTTCAATTGCAGATTTTACAGCTGTAAAATTTCTGTTATAATCACTGAAAAATAAATATTTAATTATAAGCTATACATTTTGACAGTTAACTCGACTATTGAAGATGTAGAATACGCCTATGGCAGTCAAGATCAAACATTTTTTACATCCTGAACACAAAATATATAGATAGAAGTAAAACAAATTATAACAAATAAATACTTAAAATTGTTTATTCACCATAAGATATCTGCATTTGAGACTCCACATTGACTAAATAATAGATAAATAAGCTGGCTTGTGCTCATTCTTGTATATGGATTAGGATATCCAATAACTGCTGTTACGACTGTTACAATCAAAACTTCAGTAACAGGGTACTGACCCAATTTTGAAGTTTTTCGATATTGGCACCAAAATAAGTTTGCTCTAATAAATAATGTTCCTATAATACCCTAAAAAAAATATACTTTGTTACTATTTATGATAAACAATTGGATACAGATTTGATTACACTTATTTCGCAAATTATTCTTTAAGCAAAAGGTACAATAAGATAAGATGATAAAGAGTGCCCCTGATCCAAGGTTATCTCCCAATGCACCATTCGATGCACCATAGTTTATCAAGAGAAACTATGTTGTATCAAGTATCAACCCTGTAGCTCAACAGGAAGGGTAGTTATAAGGTGAAATTTGGTACAACATGGTTTCTTTTAATAAAAACTATCAAAAATATACTATCAAGGATAAATGATCATCTTATCTTGCTACACCCTTTCATAAATTCATTGTAGAATGTTAATGACACACTTACCCCTATTATTCCAAGCATTACAAAAGGAATTAATTCAAAAAATATCCAAGGCTTATTATATTCCACATAAAAAAGTACTGAATGTTCGTTTCCAAATGGATTTATAGATCGTAAAACAAAAGCAGCTATCAAAGCACAGAAAAATGACCGCCATAATGTTTTCAGAGGGAAATAATAACTGACCTATAAATAACACAATAATACACATTAACTTCTAATTATTAATAAACATTTCCAAAATAAAATTAAATGTTTAGAAAATATTTAATTAATAGTAATATCTTTATAATTACAAGAACTATATTTTATGTATTTTATTAATCATCTACTGCTATTAATTTATCCAATGTATTTAAATAATGAAAATTTTTAATCTTTTGTAACAGTTATCATACCTCTTCTAAACTAAACAATACACCACCAATCGGTGCACCGAATGCGACTGATACACCTGCAGCCGCTGCAGCCGACAATATTTCTCTTTTCTTTGCTTCATTTCTTCCATATTTAGGAAATAAATAAGAAAATATGTTCCCTATACAACAAGCGATGTGTACCATAGGGCCTTCTTTACCCAAGCTTAAACCCGCTGATACAGAAAGGATCAGGCCAACTGATTTAATGATTAATGTCCATTTTCCTAAATATCCTCTGATAATAAATCCACTCAAAATTGTTTTAATCTGGAAATGAAATATATTAATAATAGCAAATTGCAAGACACGATTACCAAATAATAATTCTCAATCAAATTATTTTATCAATGAAAATTATTGCAAAATTTAATCATCATAAACCATTACGTTTATGGTGTAAATAAAATAGAGAATAATACGGATTAAAAAATCCTATATTTTAATACTATGAATTTTAATATACCTCAGGTATACCTGAACCACAGGCATATGGAGCAAACATTCTTACTAAAGATGCAGAAAGTGAAGCAAACAAAAGAGCCCACGCTATATAAAACATGTACGAGATTGTGTATGGACCAGCACCATCCTTTGATTGACTGAATACTTCCGGCCACGTCCACCACTAAAAAAGAATACGGAAACACTTAATTGTAACTAATTACTGAAGATCACGATCGTAATACGACACAATTAGGTCGAATGATTTGTACGCTTCGAACAAATAATACTATAAACAAATAATACAAATAATATCGATAAGCATAGCTATAACACGTATTATATTATATAACAATAAATATTGGAATGATTTAATTACCTGTGAGCAATTACCGCCATCGAAGGTTGTTTCATTATAACTCCAGCAACACTGTTCTTTATTTAACCAAAAAGCTTGCGGACATATTCCAAACTTAAGATCTGTCATCCAGGAAGCTCCAATATCAATAACGCCAGCGGCAACACCCGTAAAAAGTCCAACAAATAAAACGCATAGCCACCCGGACCATGCATCGTGAGCTCCTTTAATTAAACCCCAAATTGAGTCATGCTTTTTCTTAACAATATATCGATGTCTCATACGATCTCGGGCAATATCTCGTTGCCAATCGATAGTGTGGAAGTCATCGTATTGTCCGATTCCAGGTATATCGTCAGAATCAACTGAAACTAGCAAATTACCACAAAGTCACGTTATACATTAATTGCATGGTTCGATTTCGTTCATCGACCATTCGAAATTAAGCAATTTTTGAATTTCTTTTCAAATCAACATTATATTATTTAAAATGCATAATCGTTATTTATTTGAAACACTAGTCTATAACTTACTGTGTGAAGAAGCATCGTCAATGCGAACACAATGACCCGTCAGAACGTTGTTTTCTAAATCGTGAGAAGAAGAGTGGTGATTGACATCCAACATATCTTCGTCGCTACTTAAATTTGTCTCATGACCTAAAGTACTACTTCGAAACCGTACATCGTCTATATTACTACTATTGCCACCGTTTACAGCCTGGAAATAAATAACAATTTTCACCTTATTTCGATTTAAAATTGCTGGAACGCAAGCTAAACTAGTACATAACAATTATTAACATTAATTATTAGTCAAGATTAACAATAATTAATGTTACGCATAAATAAATAATATAAATACTTATATAATTTATAAATAATGCTAATGATAGTGTTTATGATGATGATAATGCTAAATATGATAACAATGAAGATGAGAGAATGACAGAAACGATGATAACAATAACAAAGCAACGACAACAAGGCATGATCGTTCTAAATATTTGAATTTGAACCAGGCCTAGAAATATATTACTAAAAGTTTCTTTCTGTATATACAGAAAGAGACTGTTACTATTTATTATACTTCGAATCTTTGGATCATGTCTTGTATAAATATACAAAAAGCAACCATAAAAAATATATTTTGTTGACAAGAAAGAAATTTCTGTTTTCACAAATATATGTGCGCGCGATATGTGTATGTGTAGTTATATTTTTTTAATGACTTCTATCAATGTTATGATTATGAATCATAAATTTCCCAGAAAGATGACAAAAGGTCATTGAACAAAATAGGAAATATATAATTAATTAAAGTTCATTCTTTGTATAAAAAAAATTGATTTTATTTAACATTAAAAAACCAAAATTACTTTCTTGTCAACCCAATAAAACAAGTTATAGCATGTTTTAATCCAAACAGAAAAGATTATATATAATAAGGCCTATGATATAGCGAAGACGTAAACTAAACTCTTAAGAATCGGTTGTGATTAATGTTGCAACACTAGGACCATACTTACGACACGATTTTACCGATAATCGTATATAACTTCTCCGAAAGAGATGCATCGCTATTCTGTATGAATCGAACAATTAAATTAGAATGCAAAAAGAAAATTTCTCTAACGATTTTACAAAATAACCAAAAATCGAATGATCGAATATTCCACACTTTTTACATTTTTTCAAAGATTTTCAATATTAAAGATTAAATTAAATTAAAAATTCGATTCGAGTACCCATTTTAGGGTATCGTGCAATTTGGTGTAATATCAATAAATATCAATAATTCACAAGTATCAAAAATTATTTAATATGCTCTACTCGCCTAAATACGCATCTTTGTTATCCAAAACGTATATTTTATGTATCAATCGCTTTAGTAAAATGATTTAAGCCTAAAAAATAAAATTGTGAAATTTTAACAAAAATTCCGGAAACTTCAAGTTCAACAATTATAGCTAAAAAAGTTGTGAAAAAATAAAAAATTAAATATTCCATTGAATGAACCATTTGTTCATATGATCCTGATAACAATTTCCTCGTTTTAGCTACTGAAACGTGCCGACTTAAAAGTCTGTCTTCTGATTTTACGATCTTGCTATATTGTAGGCCCATAACAATACCTTTTTGGAAATTTATATCCTTTGTTATTTATAATAGTAGAATTAATAGTCAAACGAACTGTAGGCAATTTAAAATACATTCCGCTAATTTGTTTCATCCCTCTTTTCTCTATTTTTTGTACTCTACCACAGCATAGTAAGTAACTATAGGCACAAGATTTGCAGGACAGGATAGTGGCAAAAGGAGTCTCTTTTGCTGGATTTGTTTATCCCCATTTTTGAGGCTACACTTTCGCTACTTTTTCGCTTTCGAAGACATTTTACATACGTCTAAAGCTCAAAAGAAACAACGTATCTTGTTATGTTAAGCAATAAATACATCCCTCGTCAAAAGAATTGCCCAAGTCTTTAATTTCTCAATGACATATGGATAAAATTTTACATCTGTAACGAATAATTTCAAAATATTATGGTCTCGGAATATGCATTTCGTTCTAAATATGACTTCTTTTTATTACTTTCAATATCTTAGTTAGTGTTGATTTTTTAATTCAAGAATCTGTTTTTTCTCTGACTCTTTTAATTTTTTTACACGTCTTATTTTTGTTTTTAAATTTATCTTTACTCATTGATGGATCATGGAATACTCATCAATTTCTAAACATATTAAGAGAATATGCTACCATAATAGTTTTTCTTTGTTTTATAGAAAGATCCGAGGCCATAATATTTTGAAATTGTTCTTTACAGATGTAAAATTTTACACATACGTTATTGAGAAATTAAAGATAGTACACCTGGCCTATCTTTTTGACGAGAAATGTATTTTCCATTTGGTTAAATGATATAAGTCGCAAATACATTCATACATTTTATATAAACACACAATAAAGTAATGTGTACATGCATATCAGATGTCAAGCTTATATTTACATAATTCGTGAATACCGATATTAGAAATTAAATAAATTAAACAGAAATAGGACGTTATAGTTTTGGAAGGATTTTCATAACTGGAATATATGTTAAAGATGATTGATTGCTGAATTCTGAAACTTATTTTTATTGTTGTTTTTGTTTTCATAAATTATGATTTGATTTATGAAAATAACCCTTTTAAATCAATAAAAGGAAACGAAAAATCAACAATTAATGGCATAATCTTAAAATAAAGAAAGCTCTATTTATATATGCATTCAAATGTGTATGTGTAATGTTATCATGATATAGGGCACAGCAAACCAATCGTTTATTCGGCTCATTGATTTAAAGTGAAGTAGAATTACAATGGGATCAATTTATAAGACAGAATGCAATAATTGTACTGTTCCGTAGCCAAATAAAATCTTTACGAAACTAGTCAAACAATAAGAATGGGGTAACGAGGTAATGAGACATTTATTACTTGTTCTATTTTGATTAAGCAAAATAGCAAGAAAATCTGTGTAAAATCGCGTAAATAAATGTTTATTGTTGTGATTATTATTGCATAAAAATATAAAATTTAATGTGAACGTGTTTAAAATTGCAATTATTTCTGAATTCTGAAAAAAAGATAGCAGAATATTTATCAGGACAACTTTTGATGAGTTCCAATCAAACTTTGTCAATTATGAAAATAACAAGAAGAGTACACTCTATAAGTACGAAAAAAACCTTCATTACGTTTATTATTGTTTTTGATTTAATAGTTGCTTTCTGTACTCACTTGTGCGCAAATTTAATCATTTATCCACATCAATAATATACGAATCACTTCCTTTTCTCTTGAAAAAAAATTATCTCTTTATCTCTTATTATCATCATATAAAAACTACAAATACTATTAAACAATATACCACACATACCTTTGCATCAACCGAACGATATGTTGTGATGTTAGTTGCATTTGTGTGAGCAATAGGGGAATTTAATGATGATGTGCCTTTCAGTGGAAATTTCTCCATGGCATCATGATAATCTGTTTTCACAACATGAAAGAAATAAAAAATATTAGTAAAGTATTTTTAATGAAAAGATAATTATCAACTAAATATTATGATTTGAATCCTACATGAATAACAGAAATAGGCATAAGTCCATAGACAATTTACTTTTATATTTGTATAATTATAAAACAAGCACAAAATTAACAAACTGATCATAAAACAAAATCCAGAGAATTAGCACTGTGTTAATTATCTAGTAATAGATATAATTACAAGAACATTCTTCTTAATTTTTCTTATATAGATTAGAAAGTAAAGCTAACTTATTGTATAAACCCACAAGTAAAAAGTTATTGAATAGAAAGTTATATAATATAATGCAGGATTTAATTCTACTTTACAAGTTTGAGAAGAATATAAGAGTATATTAAAATACAGATACTTTACAATCAATAACACTAATGTTTTTCAAGTTGAGAACATACAATGTGACAGCTGCTATATCTTTAATTTCTCTTAATATGCAAAATAATCGGCTTTAAATGTCATCGGATTACTCTATAACGACAATAATTAGGTTAGGTTATATACAAAAGGATTAAATCTATCTATACTGAGTCAACTTAACACTTCGAAAAAATACGCAATACGAATGTAATTTCAATTAAATAGTGTGAAAGTATTATGGAAATGTCATGTCAAAATGTCATTAGAATTAAAACATACGCAAATTTCATATTTATATACCGAATACTAAAATTCATACGAAGAATTGTACTTCCTACATGAATATAATATGATACGTTTAATTGGTTATATATATCGAAAAAACAGTACAATATAAAAACACATATTGTAAAAATGATTTTTAGTCTCTTTCGAAAATTTATTAATTATATGACAGTATTCATTTTCTTTTAAATCTGTTTTTTAAATAATGAAAAATAATAACTTCATGCATTATTCGTATAGACCACTTACCATTTTCATGCAATAACCATATACTTCGATATATAACTAACGTTAATCCACTACCAACAAATATGACAGTATAACTTCAAAGACATTGAATTAACTTGACAGATTCACCATGAAAATATCGTCAGCCATTATGCATTGATTATAGAAGCAAACGTAGATAGACTGACATCAGTTGACTCAGAGCTTCGAAATACTGAAAACTGAGGGCGCTCACTTCATTATAATAACCATTGTGTTTTCTTTAAGCATAAAAGCACGCATGTGTATACACTCCATTTTGAAAAATGTTAACTCTTGTTCAAAGTAAACTATATTACTTAATCACTCGACACATTTAGGAAGGTATAAAAATATTTCGTATAAGTAAATTATTGGTCAAAATTATGTTGATAGTCACTACGTCACTACTAAAATTATTTCATAGACTATATAAAATTTAATAATAATTAAAAATAAATAAATTATATTTACATTTACCACTTTATAAAAACTAAATGCTTTAATATTTGTGAAATTTTAACAATTTAAATAGACATAGTTGTGGATTAAAAATATCCAAACATATTACTCCATAATGTCAATAACATCTTTATAATATTTTGATCACGTCCACAACAATGTATAATTTCCTAGTTCCATATTGTTTTCATTGTTGCATTGCTCGCATGTTACTTTCATTATAAATTTATAATACATTATTTTACTTTAATTGTTTTATTTAGTTACATAACAAAAAAAGATTTATGAATTAGAATTAGCATTTGGTCCACGACGACGGCCGAAGGTTTGGACAACATTAACGAATCTGCGGTTGTACTGAATACGCCTTTTTGCACGACCAGTTTTCTTTTTGCTCTTTTCTTGTTTTTCCACCTGATAACAGATGATCAATTTATTAGTTTTGAGATATAGAAATAAATTCCATTATAAATTACAATATAAATTTTATAACAATTATATAAGCAATGTTGCAAATTCCTGAAAAGCTAAATTAAAAAACAACATTTAACATCACTTTTATCTGCATTTACTTTCGCATTACTGCTTTTCTACAACTCATGACGTTATAAGTTGTAGTTTAGATTAAATAATGCATATCATGTACTTGTACTGATAAGCTATGATAGAAGCTTAAGTAAAATGAAGTATTTTCCAGTATAAATTGACAAGATAATGTTATTGTTATAAAAATATATATGTAACATAAACAAAAATTTTCCTTATTACAGAAAGCCTTACCTTAGGCGTTTGTGCTTTTACTTTACCAGCACGTGCTAAAGATCCGTGGACCTTACCTAAAAAACAAATGTACATTATTTTATTATCTTAATGTTATAGTGCACATACAAATATTATAAATTAAATTTGTTTTGAAGTACAAACAAATAAAGAATATATGACATACCTCCCAATAAAGGAATACTCAGTTCAAGAGTTTGCAGTGGAAGATCTCCCACAATAACATCATTAATTAAGGGAGTACCCGCACAATAAAGTAATAACTCTTGATTTTCAATACCCTCCAGTGCTATAATTTTTTCCTGCAAAGTAAAAAATTTATTTTTAAAACAACAAGAAAAAGTATTTTTACTAATTATAGTAAACAATAACACATTATTAAAATAAATAAAATTGTATACAATTCAATTTTTTATGTATTTCAATATGAAACTTATAAGATTATCAAATTAACATATCAAGTGCCATGGGAGTCATTGGTGATTTGAATGATATTTCGTAAATTTTGTTGTAATGGTTACAATAAAATTATTTTCATGATTTTGTGGCTTGACACAGAGATATTAAAAAACTTATATTGCATTTGATATGTTATAATAATACATTAAGTATATGGTACACCATGTTCTTAAAATAACTGTTGAAAATCTGTGATAAAATAAAGAACTAATTCAATTTTTCTTTTTCACAGGTTTGCATTTTCCTTTTGCATTATTGCTCGTTCTAACATTATAAAATACCCAATGTTAGATTATCATTGTAATGCATTATTGGTTTAATATAAAAAGCTAAACTAATAATTTATTTGATAAACAACGAAGAATCATGTAAAAGCTGCTAAATAATGATAAGTTAGAAATTAAATTTGTCATAAAATATCTCGTATTAAGATAAAAATAAAAATATGGGTATTACGGGTCTCAAAACTTATATTAAAAACACATCCCACCAAACCATTGTACCCACACAACCACAACACAAACACATTATACCAAACACAGAAATGTTTGGTATAATAATATAATATTTATATAAATATTAATACAAAATTAAAATACAAAATTGACATACCTTGATCTGCGAAATGGTTTCATCATTTTCGCAATTAATAATGTAGGATTTTTCCCCACGTATACTCAACTGCATGTTTGTATAATCTACATACACAAAGTAATTATATGAGATAAGTATATGCATATAAATGTTAAGTTAAGTATCGACATTGATAAGCACATGTGTTAACCAAATTAATGTAAAATACTTCATACTTTTATAAGAATCTAATAATAAAAAACCATGTGTATTTATAACTTACGTAAATATAATCGTTAGAAGTATTAGAAAATCTAGAAGATTCCGTATTATAACTGAAAATCTTCTGACGACTTTAGAATCACCGTAACTTCACGTTGTGACGATGAGAAAGGAACACAACACAGGAAACAAGAACTTGTTTAAAAATGGTCTACTGACTGTTTCATAAACATTAACGAAAAATATTATAAAAAATATTATTCTAAAAAATATAATGTATAATTAGAAAGTTTTTATATAGCTTGTATATCAAATTATATGATAAAACATTCATGTTTTATAAAGATTCAATAAACTATAGTAGTAAGTTCCGGAAAACCTTAAAGCCATATTCACAACCTTTACTTATCAAATTTAAGTCAATGATATCTGTTCTGGCTGATTCCATTAACAAAATGTTACGATATTAATAAACATTGTTTCTTTATTTAAATTCTGTAATAAGAAACTAACATAATATAATATATGAATATATACCTTTTTACATCTACAAATTTGTTGTATAATAATTAATTATTATTTAACAGTTCCTTTTTTATCACATACAAATAATTTAACAAATTATTTTCTACTTAAAAAATGAAAAATTTACAACTTAACATTGGAATTAATAAAATTAATATCTAATATTAAAGTTTAAATTTCAGAGTTAACCGATTTTTATGACAGAAAGGTAGTGTCCAATGTTGTTTGATTTGTAATTCGTTATAATTTATTAAGCATTTATATAAATAAAAGATGCTACATTTACTATATAATTAAATCTAATATAATTTATATATTTACTAAGTTGGTCTAAATATTTTTGAAATTATAATAATAAAAGTTAAATAAAGTTGGTGTCTCCATTAACCTATAAGAATCAAGTGTGAAGAAGCGTTATGAGGCGTGTGTAAATTCCTTAAATCTGATGACTGAATTTATACTTTTTTGTTGTACGTTCTTATCATGTGTGTTTTAATATTTGCGTAATGCAACTATCATATTATTATACTTTTATATACAATTGTTCTATTATAATGCATTCTTATAAGTCCAGTGCTTGTGCAATTCAATATTGTGATATATTTTTATTATTGATTCTTAATAGTTTCTTGTGTAGTGTTTAAAAAAAATAATTTATAAATTGAAGTAAAATGTAATTGACAATTTTTTAATGTGTAGATCTGTTTAAGAATGGAATTTTCATGAAATTTATTTAATAAGGTTATGTTGTTATTATGTTATTGACTATGTTTGATATATTGAAGATGCTCAATTTGGAGTTCTTCCGTTTAATACATTTTATTAATTTTTTATATATGATTTTATTTACGAAATACAATACTTCATATATTACAATATTCTATCCGTATAATTTTTTGTTGTAAATTTGTTCAATATACTTTGATATTTTATATATTTTTCAAATCATAATAATATAAATTTGAGAATTTTCTTTTTTTTAAAAATAGAACAAGAAATAAAGAAGTATGGCGCAAAGATTTCCTGTCCCTAGTACAGGAAGTAATGGACCTCCACCGCAACGATATCCCCCATCGTCTGTACCTCCAAATTTACGTCAATATTCTGGACCAAATTTTCCAGTAAGTAGGAAATTGTTTCTTTATAATTTATACCTAAAAAATTTTTATTTTGATAAACTTTAATAGATTAAAACTACTAATACTAATAGATATACTTATCAAATTATATAAATGAATAATTAACTACATAACATTTATGATATTGTAATACTTTTAAACTTTTAATTACAATTTTAGAAACACATTCATTCATGAATTATAATTATGTTAAAGATGCAACAAAGGTCTGGTTTTACACCTCCTCCACAAATGAGTAATGCATCCCCTGGGCCTGGCATAATGAGGCCTAATCAACCCTATACAAATATGCGGCAAGGACCTATGCCAACACCACCTGTTGGAAAACGAAGTGCAGATCAGCGAATACCATTGTCTCAACAAAAGCCGTGAGTAACACGAATCATAATTTGAATTATTCTAAAATAAGTTACCATCCATTATAAAGCTACCATGTTTTCAATATTTTTACTTCTTATTGAAATGTATAAATTAAATGATTAAATTTATTTATATATAAGAAATTATTAAACTTATGGAAATATTTTTGCAACAGTGACTTCTCACATTCCACATCAAAGAAGAAGAAAAAACTTGCGGATAAAATATTACCTCAAAAAGTTCGAGATTTAGTGCCAGAATCACAGGCTTATATGGATTTACTTGCATTTGAAAGGAAATTGGACGCCACTATAATGAGAAAACGCCTTGATATACAAGAAGCTCTAAAACGACCAATGAAGCAAAAACGAAAATTACGTATTTTTATATCCAATACTTTTTATCCAGCTAAAGAAGCAGCAGAAGGAGAAGAAGGTTCAGTT
>JAITYT010001162.1:549369-562389 GCA_025433975.1 Liostenogaster flavolineata
CAGATGTTGTTGGAAATCCTGAAGAAGAACGTAGAGCAGAATTTTATTATCAACCTTGGGCACAAGAAGCTGTTTGTCGATACTTCTATACAAAAGTTCAACAAAAACGTGCAGAGCTAGAACAAGCTCTTGGAATACGAAACTCATAAATTTGTAAAATGGACTAATAATATGAAACAATATTATGATAAATATTCGCACGAAAAACTTATCAGAATGATTCTGATTATTCATTTTTGTAATTTCAAACACAACCTGAAGTTTATCATTGCCAATCAATAATTATTGATCATTATTAAGTATCAAATATATTTAAAACCACTATGTATTTAAAAAACTATTGTTTATACAGATATATTTCTTATATCTGTGTATATAGTGAAGTAATATTAATATTCTAAGTATAAATTCATAAACCGAAAATTTGAGATAAATTTTTTAAATTTTAGTTCGTTATAATAATCTTTTTATTATATCACATATCGAGCATTTCTTTGTTCTATTGGATAATAAAAAAATAATGGAGTTCATTATATTATCATTATTGTATTAGTTCATTGTCGTCAATTTATAAAAATAACAGAATACACAGCCGTGTTCTTTCTATCAGAAGCGTGTAATGATAATGCTTTTATTATAAGTAATTATAAGTAAATATTAAATATTATAAATAATACCTGAAACATTGCAAAGCATAGCTCTTCTAAATCTATTCACAAAAATCATGAATGTAATTAACAAATTTGTAATAATAATATATAAATAAAAAGATAATACATGTTTTATAAGTAAAAATGGTATGTGTTGACGCCGATATGCAGTGTTGTGCGTTTGTCGGACTTCCACTAGTGATGTGATCGTTTAAGATACCTTGGCTATCATCGCCGAATGTGTGCAATACTTAAGTCATGAGCACAACATTTGTTATTTATACAGGTATGCCTGCAGTGTACTAAACTTTCAGTACAGTGAATAGCACTTTCGACTACATTTTTAAGGCTCACGGGAGAAGGGAAAAAAGAAAAGAATAACGGCAAATCAGTGCTTCTGCGGCTCGACACTACCCTATCGCTACTCCGTCAAAGCGAAGAAGCACGGAAGTTGAGCAATACTAGAGAAATAATACTTAAGTATCGATATTGTCACGATATTATCGGTATCGATACTGTCACGATATTATCGGTATCGATCCCAAATGTAAACAATATTCTTTTAAGTAGTTCCTTTCTATATAGTTGTTTAAAGCCTTGAATTTTCAGACAGTAGAACGTCCATATATTGGAATATTCGAAAGATAGAAGATTCAGATGCGGAAGTCATTACTGTACTTTGAATACAAATAAGATAAATTATTTAACAAATATTAAAATGGAAGATTTGTTAATCAATAACGAAAATTCTTTAAATTCATTGAAAGATGAAGATTCCTTCATAGCTGCTAAAAATTGGGATCGACTTGTGGATACTGCGTATAAGGTTTAGTGAAATGCTCTCTGTATTTATAGTTCTATCATTAGTACAATTTAATACTTTTTGTTATGCATTATTGATTGTTTTTGCAATATTATTAAACAATTATATATTTCTAGATGGGCTACAGAGAAGGAATAAGCGATGGAAAAGATACTGCTTTTCAAAAAGGCTTTGATATTGGATACGAGGAAGCTTTTAATAATGCTTTTAGGTTAGGAAAATGTAAAAGTTTAGCCACAATTTTATCGCAAGATTCAGCACATTCTAACTCTATTCATACTGTATTAGATCAAACTAAGGAAGACTTATGTTTTATATGTAAAGAGTCCAAGGATATACAAATCAATACAGCTATAAAAGACTCATTTTTAGATGTTAAAAATAATCAAAGAATGTACGTTACAGATACAGTTAACGTATTATGCGAACATCTTAAAGAAATTTTAATAAAATCAGATATAGATATAAGCAAAATTAAATTATAAATTTTTCTTTAAAAGAACGATTATATCGATTTTATTTATAGGAAAAGTTTATTTAAGTATTTTTATTTATTAAGTATTTGTTAGAATAAGCGATTTTTAACTTTAAATGTAAATAAAAGATACAGAACAAATAATTTTTATAAATATAATCCTTCAGGTGAACCTTCTTTCTTCCTGTATAAAACACTTTCTTTTGATTTTTTGAAATCATCACTGGTAACTTTCATACGACGTTCACGTAAGGCCATTAAGCCAGCTTCGGTACATATGGCCTGCAAGGTAATTTTTTTAATTTCATTTAAACATTCTATGCAATTTTCTATTCTGATACATAATGGTCTATTCACATAGGTACATGCATTTATTGATCAAATTTATGCATATATAATAACAAAAAAATTTACCTTAATATCTGCACCAGATAGATCATCTTTTGCCATAATTAATTCTGCAAGATTTACGTCAGGTGCTAAAGTCATTCTACTGGTATGAATACTAAAAATTCTTTTCTTAGTTTTTTCGTCTGGTAGAGGAAACTCTATTTTTCTATCAATACGACCAGGTCGTATTAAAGCAGGATCTAAAGTTTCTATTCTGTTAGTAGCCATAACTACTTTTACATCTCCGCGACTGTCAAAACCTATTACATAAAATAAATAAAATTGAATATTGTTAAATTTATCTCTTACACTGAAAATTAAGTGAGCTGTTTTGATCATGAAGTCGTCCTAAGCGATCTGTAAGCGAATTGTTACCTAACATTGCATAATAATAATAATAATATATTTGTCATTATACTTAAATAGACAAAATTTATGTCAAATATTATTACAAGAAGTATATCATACCTAAATTTCATCAAGATCGGTTCAATGTATTTATATTTTTTGATATACAATTCAACTTGTTTTTATAAAATCTAATATATTTAATAAAAATATAATATTAATTTGTAACTTTGCACACTCTAATTTACTTAGAGAGACTAAACAGATGTGCATAGTATGTTGTTTCCATGATTACAATAAATATCGAGTGATGTGCTATGCACATTATTCCAGCACAAGAAATTAAATCACAATTAAATCAAAATTGAATTTACATGTTACGAACATAACAATTTGAAAGTTACCATCAAGTTGATTCAACAATTCCAACATAGTTCTTTGAATTTCTCGTTCTCCACCGCTATTACTATCATAACGTTTTGTTCCGACTGCATCAATTTCGTCTATAAATACGATGGAAGGTGCATGTTCTTCTGCTACTCTAAATAATTCTCTTACAAGTTTAGGACCATCCCCTAAATACTTTTGAATAAGTTCTGAACCAACAACTCGCAAAAAAGTGGCAGAAGTTTGATTTGCTACAGCTTTTGCCAGAAGTGTTTTACCAGTTCCTGGTGGTCCATAAAGAATAACACCTTTTGGTGGTTTAATACCCATTTCTTCATAATATTCTGGATGTGTTAGAGGCAATTCTACAGATTCTTTAATCTCCTGAATTTGAGTATCCAAGCCTATTTATAAGAAAATGTATATGTAGCATATAATATAACATACTAACATATATACATATAATCATATTAACACTTAACCAACCAAATAGGAAGATCTCCCTACTGTATTGTTAACTATGATTCGTGTAGTTTACTAAGTGTTAGAACAAATAAAAAAACAAACTCTATAAACAATGTATGCCATTAAATACATACCCCCAATATCAGCGTACGTTTCTTGCGGTGCTTTCTCTAATTTCATTACTGTAACCATAGGATCTGTATCATCGCCTAAAACTCCTACTACAGCATGAACTTTATGATTTAATAAGACTGAACAACCAGGTTCTAGTTGATCTTTATCAACAAAAGATAGAATAGATACATAATGCTCAGAACCTACTGATGTTGAAACTATAGCATGATTATCATCAATTATTTCCTCTAATGTACCAACAGACATAGGTGTACCACGAAGATCATCTACTTTTGATCTTTCTTCTTCATTTTTTTCTTCTTGTGGTTTTAAACGTTCTTGATTTCTGATAAATTCTTCTTCCATAAGTAAATAATCTTTTATACGCTCAAGCTTCAAAAGTTTTAATCTACACCGTGTATGAGGTGTAACTTGAGGTAATTTTAAAGCTGCATCAGGTCCCTTGGTACGCCGCTTCTTTTTTCCTACTCTTGTAGGTATAGGAGGCTCATACTTCTTCTTTTTATCTTTATCATCCTTTTTGTCTCCTCCAGTTCCTCCAGCACTTGATTGATTTTGACCCTAATATGAAAAAATAAAGAAAATAAATTGATTGTAGTACTATTTACAAAATAAATTACAACTTCGAAAATACATAGAAAAATAAAATATTGATATAAATACCAATACACATATAATATGCAGTCATTTTTAATATTCATCAATGTTCTTAAGTCAATATATTAACCTATTTATGTCAAATACTAGAGAATTTATAAAACAATATATATATATAAAACATAAAAATAAAAAGTTCTTAATATTATAATATTCTTAGTAATTATGAGAAAAAATGTCACTTTTACCATTTTAATGTCGTGTCTTCAGTATTATATGAAACGGCGAAGTCATTCGCAAAAATCGTCCACAGTTGTTCATACGCCTTGAAGTTTGCAGCATCAAGCATAAACGTAATGCGCTAGAGATGAAGAATTAACTTAGTATATTTCTTGAAGTAGCGCCATAGCATGAGAATAGAATTAAATCAAAAGTAATATAAAGATATTGCAAGTATGATAATTTACTAGGTGTGTTATTTTGTAATTACTTTTATTTAGACATTATTGCAATAATTATATATTTAATTTTTGTTTTTCATCCATATTTTATGAAACGTTCATATATTGGATGTATCAGTAATTTTATAAATTTAATTTAAACATTGTAAAATTTATTTACGAACTCATAGTATTTCAAAGGTGAATTAATAAATATCAAAATCAACACATACTTGAACATAATGCATAGTAGCGTGTAAGCTGATATAAGGTAGTCAAATAAATCAGTTAGTGAACTCCGTTTTTTACCTTGCGTAAATATTTGTAAAATATCGAAACTATATTTGACATATTTATATTAACTATTATTATAACCTATGTCGATGTTAATCATTATAATGATGTGTCCTTGTTAATATTATTTAGTAAACTAAATAAAGCCTAAATAAAATGATTAAAAGTAATATAAAACATGAGGTAGTGACGTCATCAAATTTATAAATGACATTTATTACGAAATAAGGTCTGAGTACATTCTCAAGAAATACTAAATTATTTATAATTTGTTTCATTTATATGTCTTTACTATGTTCATAATCAATCTTTTACATTGTTATTACGAGAGAGAGAGGAAGAAAGTGGGCTTGTCTTTAATTTAAATAAATGTCAGGTTTAGGCACGTTTGGTCATGTAATCAACATACTCCCAAATAAAAGAAAAGAAGACAAGTTACAGAAATTATAAACAATGGTTGTGGGTGTATTTCCTGCCCTTAAATTGGGAGTTTTATTTGTTAAACAAATTAGTAAACCTATTGCTAAAGTTATTGTTAGCCAAGCAAAAAATCATCCTGTGTTTAGAACATATTTTATTATTCCTCCAGCTCAATGTAAGTATAGGCATTGTATTTTACACAATACTGTTTTATACGTATGTGTGTGTGCGCGTGTGTGAATGTGTATATGTATACATAGAGTTATGAAATAAGTATATTGTGTGTTAAATGTAAAAGGATAACAATTTTGTGATAACGACTTTTTGTAGTTTATCACTGGGCAGAAGTAAAAGCCAAAATGTACTTAATGAATTTAGGAAAACCTACAAAAGTGGCAAAACTGAACGAAGCTATGGCAATCGAATTAGGTGCAAATTTAATGGGAGAAGTAATTATTTTTAGTCTTGCTGGAGGATGTTTAATATTTGAATATAATCGACAAGCGACTAAAGAAGCTAAAAAAGAAGAATTACGCCTTGCTCAGATACAAAAATTTACAGATGATATTCAGACATTACAACAGACTACTAATGATCAAGAAATTGAAATTCGTTACCTACAAATTATTGTTAAAGAATTGGCAAAACATACAAAAATCAAACTACCTTCGCAAGATTCACTTGTAGAATTAAATAATCAAATGAATAACATGCAAGGTACAAATGAAAAATCTAATGTAGAAAAAAACACACAAAGCAACATACATAATACAGAACAAAAAAAGCAGTCATTAGTAGAGCAAGCTATTGTATACTATGAAAATAATGTGAAAACAGAAAGGTTTAGCTAATCTAAGTTTTATTGAAAATCAAGATAATTTAAAAATACATTATCACATTTGTCAATGATAGTACCATTTAATTATAACCAATATTAAAAAAATAATAGTATCAAAATGTGCATAAAAAACTCTTAATATGATATGTTAATATTAGATCGTATAGTATGAACTATTAGATTTCTCATTATTCGCGAATTGATTACCGAAATGATAAATTTTTCATTTTCCTTTTTTAATAATACGACATAATAAAAATTGAAAAATTTACCACTACGGTAATCAATTTGCAAATGATAAGAAATCCGATATTTCATATTACACAATCTAATATTTTTTTTCTGTATGAAGTTTGTAAGTAGGTTAAAAAAATTGAACATTAATAATTGCAAGTAAATAGTATTTTTTATTTCTGACTTCAAACACGAAGTTAGAATTTTGTAGAAATTGCTATTATATTTTGATAGCTTTGTTGTTAATATTATTTTGTTTTATATAAATAAAGAAGCCAGAATTATCTGGAGTTATATTATTATAAACCTTAAGACTCATTTATATTAATATACTATTATATAAGATATAGGTCTAGCTTTTCTACAGAAGGTGGCCTTATTTATTTTAAAATACTGATACTATTTTAACAAGTGAAGGAAGTACATTTTATCTCAACTTTTAAGTTTTTATAAAATTAATTTTATTATAATTTAATTCAAATTAATACCTTCTTTTAACATTTTTTGTAATGTATGAATTCTTGATTCCAAATTAGCAAAATCAGTTTCTGAAATTCAAATTCAAAATTAATATAGAGATTAATATTTTTATATAATGTTGATACAAACTTGACCATTTTCTATCAATCTGACGTGACTTTACATTTTGTCGTGAAGAATTACGAATTCTGAATGATCTGATCGAAGTACCTGTAATATATAAGCACCTATAAGCTTTATAATAATATTAATACTCAATATATTACATTTTAATAAATTCATATATTTTGTAGAATAGTAGATATACGATTTATTTTTATCAGTTTATTTACCTGGTGATAAACTAGAAGTTTTTAAGCGACCACGAATAGAAGGTGATTGACTTCGACTTCTGCCAGTTGATCGACGACTTTGTAAAGAAGGTGAAGGTGTACGACGTTTTAAAGCTGGACTACCATCGCCAGGTCTTCTGCCAGTGGATTCCATCAGCTGACGTATTTTTAATGCTTGTGCAGCATTTTCAGCACGAAGTTTTTGAATCTGTGTACGAAATGCTGTACGCTCTTTTGCAACATTACTCTCCAGTATATTTACAGTACCAATTAAACGCTGTATACTTTTACCTACGTATAAAATATATTTTAAAATTCAATATACAATAACAATAAAAGAATACACAACCAAATATTTTTCTTTAATTATACCTCCACTAGACAATCTATGATTTTCTTCAATAAGTTTTTGATTTGCAATAGTAAGTTTTTCTATCTGTTTCTGAAAATTTTTATTTAAACCAGTTGCATGCAATCTTTCAATTTCTGTTTGTAATTTTCGAATTGTAGCTTGCAATATTGCTGGATCAGGAAGACCACAATATTCCAGTGGTAATGGATAATGAATTCTTAGGATTATTAAATGAAAGTATTTACCTTATATTCATTACAATTAATTATTATACTTATTTTAATTACACTGTATGTACTTACACTTGCATTATGAAATGTATTTATATGTATTGAGTCGTCAAGGATGAAATTTGTAAAAAATTTGTAGAACAATTATTATTAACTACAAATTTCATCCTTAATAACCTAATATTTATTCACTTACCGATCAAATTCTACTGTATATGTTAATATAAGATAACGACGATTGTTCGCTTTATTACTCAATTGTTTATAAGGACAACCATTAACTTTACGTGCACGTAACAGTTCTAAATCTTCAAAAGTTAATAAATCCAATGTGATACATTCGCTTGTCTATAAATTATATCTTTTTATTCTTTTAATATTATGTATAATTGGAAATAAAAATACAAACGTTACTTTTATTAGACCAGACTGCAGCATTGCCACAAATACGTCGAACTGCTTGAAATTTCCAGTTTTGTGTGTCAAATTTTCAATATCTTTATATTAAAAGTAGAGTATAAATAATTATTTAAACTGAATCCATCTTAATAATATAAGAAAGGTAATATGATTCAAACAATATATATTGTTCAGAAATAATGAATAAAAATTATCCCTTTCTGAGTGCAAAGCAATACCATTTTTATTATATACATTGAATGGCTACATCTGATTTGTATAAAATATATTCATAATGTATGATCTATGCATGCAGGAAGGGTAATGTATTATCACGAGTTAACCTCAATTGTAAACAATGGATACGATAAATTAAAAATAAAACTGACATGCCATGTCATAAGTCGACTGCCAATCTTCGGATGTGTATTTATCTGTTACAGTAAGCTCCAAACAATGTTGACATCCTTTAAAAGTAGTAACCTTCATTTTTATAATATACTCTTTACCTCCTTTAAAAGTATAAGTTGTTACTAAACTTGCGCCTGGTTCGTTCATGATTAATGATATGAAATTTACAAAATATAGGTATAATATTAAATACAGTTAGAAAAAATGCGCATTTCTGTCCACGTAGCAAAAATATACAATGGTTCATTCACATGTCGTATTAACGTGTTCAGTACTAGAATTGCCATTCCGCCATTCTTAAAAGCGACACCGCAGTTAAGTAAAACTGATGCGTAGCTGTCAAATATATCGTAGAAGTTTGTGGAATCGAAGTATGATTTTTCTCTATATTCAAATAGTTAGTTAAAGTAAAAGGATGTGGTCCTTTTTTTCAAGAGATCCTGCAAAGGATTTTCCATATGAAATCGGAGAGCCTGTTCATGGCTTGGAAGATAAGAGCATTTGGACCTTACATAAAGCTCGAAAGAAGGTATTAAATTTAATTTGTGAATTTATAAAATTTAATAATAAATATTATTAAAGTACTACTTGCTTGTATAATATTTTGTATAGGGTTCCTCTGGAGGAGAAGACGTGTCCGTATTTATATATGAAATTAAAAATGGTAGTGGTCAACAATTGGATATTGCACGTTCTGCAGTTAAAAGACTTAAAACACTTCGACATCCTAGTATACTTGCATATCTTGATAGCCTGGAGGTATTTGTCATATTATACTTTATTTTAAATACACCATGTAGATTAATTAGTATTTTAGAAATTAAAATTATATTGAATATTTTACCATTTTAGACAGATAAAATGATTTACTTAGCAACAGAGCGTGTAGAACCATTGCAAAATCGTCTATCTATGAAATTAGAAACTGAGGATGCTACACAGAAAGACTTATATTTTTCATGGGGAATATTTCAAATTACAGTATGTATCAAATTTACTTTTGTTAAAACTTGGTATAAATCTAAAAGAAATACCAAATATGTGGTTCTAATTTGTTTAAAAATAGAGGGCATTAAATTTTTTAAATAACGATGGTAACTTGCGACACAACAATGTCAATATATGGGCTGTATTTGTTAATGAAGAAAGTGGAGAATGGAAACTTGGAGGAGTTGAATATATGACTGCTGTGGATGCTATATATACAATATTACCTTCACAATTTCAAGCATATCAACTACCAGAATTAAAAGAAAATGCAAAACCAATTACTAAATGGTAAATGTAAAACTGTACAAATTAAATTATAAAATTGAACTTGATAAATAGATATGTTTGATTTGGTACATAGAGAAAATTATAGTTAATTATTGATATAACAAGTTTGTTAATCAATTTCGTTAATTTTGTTAATGAAAATTTTTGTTACAACAATATATTTGTGTAACAATATTCTTTTTAATGATTTACTTTTGTATTATTTCTATTATTTGTATTGTGCTATAGATAGTATTTATTCAAGTATTGCATACATATACTTTAGAATACCAGTATTTTCTGTATGTAAACATTTAGGTTTAATGTTAACACTATTGATGAATTGATGAATGAATAAAAAACAGCTCGGTCGATATGTGGGGACTTGGCTGTCTAACCTGGGAAACATATAATGGTCCATTAAGTACAAATTCTCAGCTTAAAATTATTGATAAGGTATATACAGTAAAATCTCTTTGTTATCTTTAATGTAAGAAAATTGAAAGATAAATTCTTTTTTCTTTTTATAAGATTCCAAAACAATTAGCAGCAGTATATCGAGAACTGATTG
The DNA here is from genome assembly GCA_025433975.1 of Liostenogaster flavolineata. Taxonomy (NCBI): domain Eukaryota; kingdom Metazoa; phylum Arthropoda; class Insecta; order Hymenoptera; family Vespidae; genus Liostenogaster; species Liostenogaster flavolineata. The sequence goes on from JAITYT010001162.1 coordinate 559,898, forward strand.
GTGATAATGCAGAAGGAAGACCAAATCCTGCTGATGTGATAGCACGATGTCGCAGCAACGGAGGATTTTTCAAAAATACTCTGGTCGATGCACTTCTATTTTTAGAAGAAATACAAATGAAAGAGAGAGGCGAGAAAGGGCGATTTTTCTCACAACTTGCTGGTCAATTAGATTCATTCCCAGAAGGTGTTGGGAGATATAAAATTTTGCCACAGTTATTGGCTGCTTTTGAATTTGGAGATGCTGGAAGTGCAGTACTACCTCCACTCTTACAGTTAGGTCGTCAGTTACCTGATGCTGAATATCAGAAACGAGTTGTACCTTGTGTCGTAAAGTTATTTGCATCAAATGATAGAGCAACTAGATTAAGATTATTACAACAATTGGATAGATTTGTAAATCATCTACAACCAGCAACAGTCAATGAAGCTATCTTTCCACAGGTATAGATTCATTAAACATCTATGTTATTACGTTATTAATTGAAAATAAAATATTCTTTTTCTTCTCCTTAGGTAGCACGTGGTTTTCTTGATACAAATCCAGCGATTAGAGAACAAACAATAAAATCAGTTGTGCATTTAGCACCAAAATTAGATTACAATAATCTAAATGTTGAAACATTAAGATATTTTGCAAAACTACAATCAAAAGACGAACAGGGTGGCATTCGTACTAATACTACTGTTTGTCTAGGAAAAATTGCCCAACATCTTCACCCACAAATAAGACAGAAGGTGAGATATATATATATACTGTCAAAAGTAACAGTAATTCAAAGATATATGTTATGGATATTAAGATAAAATGTAATCATAGGTGTTAATAGGTGCATTTATCAGAGGTACAAGAGACCCATTCCCACCAGCTAGAACTGCAAGTATCTTAGCTTTAGCTGCAACACAACAATATTTTCTGCTGCAAGGGGTAGCCAATCGTATTTTACCAGCTTTGTGCCCACTTACGACGGATGTAGATAAAGGTGTAAGGGACAATGCATTTCGAGCTATTCGTGGTTTCTTATCAAAACTTGAAAGAGTTTCAGAAGATCCAGGACTTCGAGAATCTATGGGTAAATAATTGTTTGACTCTTTTTTATAACTATATTAATGTATATTGATATTTATTGCAGAGGCTGATGTAAATACAGCCACGCCTAGTTTAAGCAACGCTGCTGCTACATGGGCTGGATGGGCTGTTACTGCAGTTACTGCAAAGTTTTACCGTAGCCAATCTGATACACCAAAGTCATCAAACCCTCATGGTGCATCAAGAATTTTATTAAACAAACCTGCATCCTTAGGTGCATTTTATAAACGTAACAATATAATTTTTATATTATAATGAAATTTAGTAAAAAACATTATATAATTATAGAACAAGCTAGTAGCTCTCAAAGTAGTGCTAGTACAACAGCTACAACCAGTAGTGCAACAAGTATGACATCTCTTGATCATGATCACGAGCATGATGTTCCGAATACAACAAATACAAACTCTGACTGTGATTGGGATTGTTGGGAAGCTGACAATTGGGGGGATATGGAACAACAGCCTTCTACGACATTAGTTTCTTCAAGTGCTCCTACTAACATATCATCGTCTCTTCATTCTTCCAAAGTTAATGATCAATGGACTAGCCTAGAAGAAGAACCGGTATGTTTAATTTAAAATTTGATATCAATTTTTATAATTTGTTAGCATCATTAATGATATATCGTATATTGTACATTTAAATTATTATTGCAGGAAGAAGAAATTGCTCAAGGTATTCAAGATACTCAAGGTACTCAAGAAACTCAAAGTATTCAAGATAAAAATGATTCTTCTGAAATTGGTTGGGAAGATTCGGAATTCCAACCTCTCGAAGAAGTGCAATCTATAGAACAAACAAGTATATTTTTTATTCAATGAAAATAACTTACGCATACATTTTAGTAGTATATTTAATTATTTTACTCAATACTTTATCTACTGGAAGACCATTAATCGGCTTTTGATTCCAACGTTCGTCAATTTTGAGTCTATTAATGTTGAATTTGCAGATACACTTGGTGGAAATAATAAATTTGAAGAAGCAAGAAGAAAAAGGGAAGAACGAAAGTTAGCTAGACAAAGACAAATGGAAGCAAAAAGAGCAGTAAAATCAAGAACCAATGTCATCACAAAGAAATTGTAATTAAAGTATTTGAATAACATATGTTGGTAATTATTTTTACTATATTTGAAATTGTTGAATATTTATTCAAAGAATAAAAATACAACAATCATAGAGTAGTTATAAAATGTATTTAGGAAGAGAAAAGTATATGAGAGAATATGTGTTAAGATATATGATGAATAATAGCGTTACTACATTGACACATTTTTCTCATGTACATTTCTCTTATTAAATATATTTTATAACTCTGCTATATGACCGTTATATTTTAATTCTTTGAATAAATATTCTCTCTCTCTCTCTCTCTCTTACACACACGCGCGCGCGCGCGC
>JAITYT010001162.1:593838-617934 GCA_025433975.1 Liostenogaster flavolineata
AAGAAAAGAAAATAAAAGTTAATTTTACTTCGAGTTTTAGTATGTCTCCATATGTTTTTATATATAGTCATTTAAATATAAAATATATAAACGCTTAATTATAATATTATCTTTTATATTTGTATTATTTCCACGAAATAAGTTACACAATATTTATAGTACATTAAATTTAGCCATATTAAAAATATCAAAATTGAGTATTTAACATTATTGTTTAAAAAAATTGCTATAATAATCGATTGACGTCGTTAACTAGATCCTTTTGAATAACGTTTCCAAAACTTTTTCACGTCATCGTGACCTAATTTCGTCACCACCATTGTTCGTTTTCTGTATAAACATATGATATAATTTAATATTGAAGTACACATACATTTTATATTTTGCTCTTTCAATGCATTTTTATAATTATAAATTTGTAAAGATCTTTTTACCTTTCACTCTGCCAAATCAGGACTCCAGTGGAGAGTGCATGATCTCGTAATACTTCGAAGTCTGTTTGTGAAAGAAATTGACTGTATAAGACACCTTCGCTGAATAAAAATCTATTTCTTTCGTTTTCCCATAACTTAATTTGATCTACTATTGTTGGAGGTAATGTTGGAGGACCTGCCTCTAGCATTTTACTATGAGCATGTTGCTGTAAATATCTATTAACATATGAAAATTAATTTAATTCTTTTCATAATTAATAAAAACGGGTGAAGATTAGAAAATAATAAAAAATAACAATGAAGTAATAATGTAAAATATACCCCACAATCTGTGCAGCAGTTATTCCACTTTTCAATGCCTGACGTACTGAATCTCTCGTTAATATTGAAACAACTAAATTTGGAAATCTGTAAGTTAATATAAAGTAAGAATAATAAGTTTCTGAACATTCTCCTGGAATATTAGAAATTACCTGTATAACATTTCACAAAATAATCCAAGTAACGCAACTTGTAAATTTGAATTTGTGTAAGCATATACTCTGTAATTTGTTTCTACAACTATGTATCCTTCCTTTCCTGTTTCTCTTGCTAATGGTTTATTTTTACCAGTTGCGATATTTAATGCTAAACGAGTAGGGTAAAACCTTGCAATATAAAAGAATATAATATGTTATTTAATATATTTTAAATTGAAATTGTTTTAATCATGTGTAATTCAAAATTAAAATTATGCTACCTTCCAGCTTTGCGTTTACGTTGATAAACGAGACCGAATTCTCTTAGATGTTGTAAAAAAGTTAAGAGGCCTTCAGACATGCCTTCGGTACTATAATCTTTCCCAAGCGTGGAAAAATTTAATTGGAATAAGAATGTAAGGCATTCAACTAAATTAAGTCCTCTTGCTTCTATTGTATCTAAGTATTGTAATATGAAGTACCACACCTATAACATTTGATTATTATAAATAATGCTATACATCAATGTATAAAAAAATATTTCCTACTATTCGCTCAATGATTATGTAAAGCAATGTTTTGAATATAATGATAATTTAAATAACTTTAAATTTTATCTATCTTTTTATAAGAATAAAAAACTTAAAAAGCATGTAACAAAGAAAAAGAAAATTTTTATCATATACCTGTGATGCTGTATCTAGTAATAAAAACTGAAATCCAGCCTGCGTAATTACTGGACTACCATCTGCTTCATCGCGTTTCATTAAACCAGCATGTAAAAGAATTCTAACTGCGTCAGCTGAAATACCTATACAGTCCAACAAACATAAGTAAAATATTAATAAAAAGGAAAAAAGTAAATAATTAAAACATAAGATTATAATTGATAATATTAATGATCAATGCTGTTATATTTTCCAATTACCTTCTTGTTGTTGCGAACCGACCATGTAATGTAAAACACACTCCCATCTTTCCAATGCGTAAGCATCTAGAAATGCAACATCTCTAGGTTTACTATCAGTTTCCAATTGATTTGACATGGTCCATGGTTTACCACCACCCAATAAAACAATTTTTAAATTCTTCTTAAACGATGCATGTACTACCCAACCTGGCAATCCTCCAGGTAAGGAAGTCTCTCTCCATATATTTAATTCTTTTAAGATTACTACAACTTTTTGATGATCTTCGAGATACAGTTTTGAACACCAAGAAGCAATCACTGCCTGTGGGACTGCTTGCTCAACGAACAACAATCGCATAATGTAATGTTTAGCTATCACGGGTAGTTCGCGAAATACAGCCAAACAAATAGGTGGATTATGATATAACTTGCTCAAAATTTCTGGTGGACGAGATTTTAAGTATTCATGAAGATTTTTACATTGTAGCCCGGTAGGGCGCAATAAATTTTTACCACTTATTGCATTTGACATTATGTCAAATTAACAATCCTTACAATGTGTATATTATTTACAATAACGACATTGCATATGTATTTAAGTTAAAAGGAACACAATTTTTTATACACGTATTTGAAGTTATATTACAGCTTCATCGATACAAAAACTAAAATATACATACATTAATTATTATATTATTTATGTAAAATTCTGAAGATGTCAATTCCTACTACTTTTCTTCTGAAGTAAGTTGTTATGTTGTTATGTTATGTTGTTATGTTATGTTAGGTTATGTTAGGTTAGTACAGCACTAAAAGTCTGTAATAAATAACGTGCACATAAATAGATCAATTAAATATTTTTAAATTATTTTTAGATCAACCCATTTGTTCTCAGTATTAAGAACACATAATAACTAAGAAAATATTGTATTTTCTATTAAGTTTCTTTAATAACAGAAACGCTCTCTACGATTACTACACCATAATTGTACCACTATGTTGCGCCCTCACGACTATTTCTCACGTACTCGACTTGTCAGATTGAACAAGGCATATGCCTCGCCTGATTCTCTGTAACTGTAAACAGTCGGTCTTATATCAAAACTAAATTTTTATATTAATTATTATATTTAATGACTATGATACTATGAATTTATGTATATTCGCTGCCTTGTAGCAAAGAATTACATATGGTATTTGCTCAACACAGAAAATGTGCCAACATCTGACTTTGATATTTTGTATTTGTTGCGATATGCAAATTAAAACTTCAATAGAAACTTTTATGCATTAAAACATAAATGCGGAGTAAAAAAATAAGCTTCATTCCATTACTTGTTTTAGAACGTGACGATACGTTTAATGGTTGAAAATGATATTTATTCCGTATATGCATTTTGCAAGAGTGCAGTAGTAAGTATGATTGTTTTTTATCTCTCTCTTCCTCTTTCCCTTATGAGCACACAATTTGACCGTATTTTTAACTATGTTGTCTCATTATTTTAATAACATTCAGCTAACCAGCCTTGCAAGTCTTGAAATTTAAGTGGAATCATTGGTTTTCGTATATGTTTAGTAAAAAATGTATAACTTTAAAATTACTTATTAAATTATTAGTTATTCTTTTCTCGAATGATGCTAAACGTGCAAAGATTGTAAAATAATATAATGGATTAAAAAAACCTTTACCCACAGTTTCGTACACTTATGCCGTATGTATATAACGTAATTTACACCTATTTTCCTGAAAATTCGCTCGAGGGAAACTTTTTACGCAGATAAAAAAAGAATAAGAAAACAAGAACTTTATTCTATATAAATACGAAATTATTAAACATTCTTGCATTGTACAGTCTTAAAAATCTTTGTTTTTTTTAGTGCACGTACAATCGTGCAAATAATATTGTAAATAAGTTTGTTTGATCTACACTTCTAATATCATTTCCTGTAACAGACTTTGTAATTTAAATTTTATAATTAGGAATATATTTCAATAACATTATACACTATTCCTGCCAGTTCAAAGCTTCATCTTTTGCTTTGTATAAGTACATCATGATTTAATTAACACGCTTATAAAATTATAATATTGCGAGGTAAGGAAGAACACACAAAATACTTAAATATATTTATTGTTCGATTTGGAGGTATGGTGTACTGTACGTACCTCTACTGTAACAATCATTCAATTACAGTCAAAATACTTCTTGGCCATATTTAAGTAAATAATCCCGTCGCTAAATAATTCATCATAGATTTAAGATATTAATACATAATCGAAAAAATAAATCAAATCAATATTGATACATAAAAACAAAATTAATGTTGAAAAAACTCATGAAAGCAGCATGTGCTAAAGGAAGAATTTTTGACAGTTCAAAACCTGAAATTAGACACATGAAGGATTTGTAGATTCTAAGGCCTCTGTTTCGAACTTCTAATTGGGATCTACTAGACGACAATATTATCGTCTAATGATGACTATTGATCACTATTGATAATTTTATATATCTTTAGAGACTTGAAAATTGGAAGTGTTACATAATTATTGTAATTTAGAGGTAGTCATAACATTCAAATAATCTGTAAATCAATTTATTTACAAATGGGTTTTAAAAAATATAAAATTGATGTGCGTTAATTTTAGTTTTCATATGTTCTTTTCTTCTGCAATGAAACATATCTTATGAGTACGATGCAAGTTATAATTTACAATACTTGTGAAAAATTGCTCGAAATTGTGAACATAATATTGATTTTATCCTCTTTGCAAGTCTCTAGTGTCGTATTGATTTTTTGTTTTATAATTGTAACATATCACCTTCTACACTAGTTATGGTTTCACTGTAATCTTAATTTGTCTCTTTACGTTCGATTTTGAATGCCTATGTAAAGCATATTCGCAGTGAAAGCTAATATTACTTTATCTAGCATGATATTAGTTTGATCGTCCTCTTTATAAAAATGCTCACTGGAACCCGCTGCACATGCGTAGTTAGGCCATTCGTAGTACCGCAGTTAAAATAAAAGATATTTTTGATGCAAACAAAATTAGAGGAGTAACGTAGATATTGTTATGTTTCAACTTAATTTATTAATTTGTACGCCTATGTACAAGGCTGCATTGAGCTAAATACCCGACCATTACATATATAGTCTTTGCACGAAATTTATTCCTTTTATACTAAGATAATCGCCGTAAATTTTAGAACATCATAAACATAGAGAAAATAAAATTAATCGCCTACTAAAAATCTAGAACTTATATTGATAAAATTATATACATAAGTTTCTAAATCGATATACGTAAATCTAACGCTAAATGCACAATCTTCGAAATCTAAAGATTGACAATAGCACAAATAATATTACAACCTGTTGATAAGTCAGAAATAATAAATGAATTGCTGGTTATACGAATAATAAATTATTATGACAAGACTCATAAAGAGAATTAAGCGCCAAATTGCTAATCGTTAAAGACTTTTGTGCTGAAATTCACAAAATAATGTGACAACGTAAATACACGTTCTATTTATCAGATATAAATGTACGGAAATTTAAAATCATATAATTAGTGAATAAATTACTATTAGCTGCAAGCTTTATTTATATATATACATATATAGCGCAGCCTTCATTTCACTATATACCCTGCCATTATTGAAAGAGACGTTAACCTGCAATGAAATATATTCTTAACACACAGCATGATTTTTATATTAATTTAAATCATACTAATGTGTATAAATAGTTTTACTGCAATATTTTACCAGCTATCAGTGTCGTTCTCTACTCATTGAATATGATGGATAATTTAAATGTAATTAAATTCACGGCTTCCTTCTGTACATGCAGATACGTCATATAACTTAAAAATCTTCCATTCTAAATATCAAACATTTTCAAAAAAACCCGTATCTATGATATTTACATTTGGAATAAATCACAAAAAAGCCAAACGATTTTTGAAAATACATTTTAACCGCATGCATGATACACGCATTGCTAATACTAGCGTACAACATTATTGACTGCACGTCAATATCAACACTGCATTGTTGTTAAAGAGTAATAAATAATCGATTTGCTTTAATACGCGCAATACTTAGTAAAACAATTTCTCACTCTTCCTGTTAACGCAGAACTATTCTTACAGTAAACCACCTTTACGGCCAAACAAAAGAGAGCTAATAGTGCCCAGCGCAGATTGTGCAGCAGATTCCTTGGTAACGGGTGTAGAAGTTGCAGGTTTTACTTGACCTAAGTCAGGTCTCGTAGCTTTAGCACCAACTCGTCTTTTTCGGGTGGATAATCGATCAAACCTTGAAATAGGGGTACCCGTATCAGAATGCATAGATCCCCTAAAGTCTTCTTCGACATTAGTATCTAGATTACTAGCTTTTGATGTAGATTCAGAACTGACAGAGGAGACTGACGAGGGCGATATAAGTTTTTCTTGACTGATACTGGAGGACATCGAGGTCTTAAGGAAGGTCAGCTGAGCCATTGGACTTTCGGTTGAACGACGAGTGTATAATGCACCTTGGAGTGCTAACGGCGAAATAGAAGAGCCGACGTTTGTAGCCATGATAGTATCAATTCCTATTCGTTCAAGTTTTTCAACTAAACGAATACCCGTTAGAGCTTTTCTGTCAGAACGAGAAAGCGCTGCTTTTGATTTCTTCCTTTTTGCTTGAGGCTGCGATTCACTGCTGAAGGTACGCTTTAGTAATTCTGCACCACTGCTCAGTAAACCAAGCGATAAAGAAGAATTCTCTGGCGGAGGAGACGTCGAACGTGTACCTGGTGGACTAGCATCCGGACTATTGCACGGTGTAGCGGTAGGAGTAAAGTTGCGTTCACCGTTCGGTGTTGCGACGCACGAAGGTGTAGCAACGCACGATGGCGTCACAGCTTTAATTCCCCTTTCGTTAAGCATTTTGGCCAAGCCGAGCGTCGTAGAAAATGTGGAGGTAGAATTACGTCGGCTAAGTGAATGTGGAGTGTTCATTCCCGAATTGATCGCGCTACTGGGAGCGGTTGCCACCCGACTCCCTACGATGCTTGGTGTAACGCTCGTATGATCGTCAGGATGAAGCACCGTACTGTTTGTAAAAGTATAAATTGAACCAGTATCTTGGAAGAGCTTGCCAGGATTCGCATACTCTTCGTCTTCCTCGAGATCGGATAACGTGAACGTTACAAGGCCAAGATCTTCCAATCCGCGGCCACCACGAGTTCTTACACCTGGCCTTTCCTCAAGTAAAGCGCCCAGAGTTGGCGTTGCTAATTGAGACCAATGATGCAATGTTTGCGATCCTTCTATAGGTTTTACTATTTGTAACTTCTCGGGGAGTCGCCATGTGTTACCAATATTCCCACTGAAGCCACTTAAATTGCCGCTACTACCAGTTGACATTATACTATCGGGAGTACGACAACCAAATGGTAAGAACGTTGGCGGTGAATGTATAATGCCTCCATCGTAATCGTAATTATACCCGGCACCTGTACTTAGACAAGCACGTCTCGCTAATACTTCAGCTGGAGTTAATCGTCGTAGAGCAGCTTCCAAGTCTGCCGCACCAGGTGCACCGGGTACTCCAAGTTGCTGAGGCGCTCTGAATAAAAATATTGTCAATATTGAAATTATTAAATTACGTTATATTAAATTGCGATAAAGTTTTCGTTTTCGAAGACTAGACAGAGAAGTTGAAGGAAAAGGTGAGGTCAATCAAAGAGGAATGGAATGAAAGGGAGTAGAGAACTTACGGAAGGAGAGCTTACGAGGGAAATAAAAGAGGTGAAGATTTTTTTTTCATATTAGATCAAAATAAAAACAATTTTATGTAAACAATTTACGATTTAACTTGTTGGTTTAGTAAAAAAAATATGTATAGAAAGTATAATATTAAAATGACGACTACACGGCGACATACGAGCGCAACGGTAAAACGTATGTCGTTGTGTAGACGACATGACGTCGAGGAGTAAATTTCGAAGAGTTTAAATACGTACGGATATTCTTCCGAATCAGTTAGAAGAGATCCTTCGCTGTCGCTATGGCTCGCAGAATCCAAACTGGGAAATCCAGAAGCACCATGCGGTCGTACTTGGCCGCAACTCATACGTGGTCCACCAGAACTACTCGATAAGGTCGACGTTGTCATAGAGCCAATCCTCGGGAATTGATTCACATCCGTGCCTCCGTAAGATGCTCGGGAAGCGCTTCGGACGGTTTCAAATATTTTTTTATACGTTGACCTATCAACGAAGCAAAAAAATTAATATCTAAGATCGAGTATAACTTCTATGAATATATGTTGATCATCATTTATAAGCAACTTGTAACTATTTTTTTTCCAAGTAAGAAAAAATTCAAAGATATTTATCTCTTCGCATTTCGAAGTTATGGCTAAATATTTTTCCTGCATTTTGCATAAATTCGTACATTATTATATACGTACGTTCTGTCAGTACTAATTCCAGAATCAAGACTTAGTTCAGAGTACAGAGATGATTCTAATTCCGAAGCAATCGAATCAGGTTGTGGCGCGGTACACATCGAACGAAAAATTGAACCTCCGTGTACTTTTGGCATTCCACGGTTTCTTTGTTTGCGCAATTGTTCTTGCGTTTCAGCCAGTAGATTTACAACCTACAGGAGAAGATAATGATTATAATGTCTTCACGCGATGCCCTATCTTGCATCATTAATTATAACGAATCGAGACTTTTGTAAAGTATCTCGAATATTCATAATATCTCGATTGTATAGCAATACCTCAGCATATCGATTTTTAAATTCCGCGAGTTCACTCGCAAGAGTATTTTGATTATCCTTGGTAATGACTAGAGTTGCTCCAACTTCATCGTGTTCGGCCATAAGCTGTGCCAGTCTGAGCTCAGTTTCAGCTAATTTAGACGTAAGACTAACAATTTGTTCATGTTGCAGCCTGTTCTCTTCCTTCTGACGACCAAGCTCGTCTGCAATACCGTCTACTTCCATATTAGCACTTGCTGTAAAATCATAATATACTTTATTTAATATAAAATTAGAATTTACAGTACTTAATGTTTGGCTAATAAAGATAAAAATACAGTTTCTTTTCTCTATCTATCTATATCCTCGCCCTTTTTCACTTATTCATTGTCCGATAATCAATAAATAAATACTTCAAAAATTACTGTGGATTCATAAAAATTCGTAATGGAAGGAGTGAGTAATCAATAAATTCCGGAATATCATCGGAAGCGTCATATTTGACTAACCAAGTTGGGCAGCAATGTCTCGTACTAGACGTGCTTCTTCCGCTTCCGCGTCATCAGTCTCGTGCGCTAGCTTTGTAAATTCAGTCCTTAGCTGCTTATTTTCTTCCTCGAGAGAACTTATTCTCCGCTGCATCATGTCCAGATTGATACCGCGAAGTCCGGTGGGCGTTCCACCCTCTGATCCCGATTCTTCCACATCGTTGGTAAGTATCGTTATTAGCTCCGTTTTCTTAAGTAATTCATGATTAAGCTGGGTGATCTTCTCGTTCGCTTCTTTAAGTTCAGCTTCCAAGGCATTGACGGTACTCTCGAGTTTTTGATTGTGTGTCAGTAATTCCTTACCGATGCGGGCCGTTAACTCCAAGTCTTTTTCTTTCTACAAATCAAAAAAAGAAAACAATTGAAGAAACGTTAAGAGATGCATAACGTAAAAAATGCGTTTATGTTATTCTCATGTAATATTTCTCGTTAATCAAAAGTCTCGAAGAAATTGTTCGTCTGTTCGAAATCGTTCAATGCATTTCACAAATGGTGTGGCATGTGTGGTTCTTACCTCCTCGAGAAGCCTTGTAACTGCCTCTATGTCATTATAGGTCTTTGTCATTTGGCTTACCCGATTACTACATAGAACTGAAACAAAAGGACAGACATGTTACTTTACTCGTACTCGCACATGTACATACGTATTATGCGTGATGTTCAAGGTGAACATATAGTTTATATTTTCATGTGGATAATATACCAGATGAAAATACGAGAAAATTGTATAAAATGTGTACGATCTACGCGACTGAAAATAAAGTATTTTATTCTCCTTAATGGCAATTGCGAGTTAGCGTAGTTCAAACGATTCGGTCATCAAGGAAAACTAGGATGACGTACGTATCTTTATGCAGATACATGCTCTGATATCTTGGGAGATACAACGATAATCGATGATCTCTGCTATTTATAATAATTCAATAGGTCACGGGGCGTCGCAACGAAAGTTCTATTATTACTACGATCGGTGGTCTACGCAAACGTGGCGACACCATGCATTCACCTACGCCTTTAATAATATCGAGCGTACCTGTGATATCCTCCGGATGTTCGATCGTCTCTTGATCGGATTCCGCGGTAGAACCGGAAGCGGTAGAACCGCGTAATCGTAACACGAAGGAACTCAAAGTTCGCGACAACATTTGACCAAGGATGTTGATCTACTAACGCCGCGGTTTTAATTTTGAATAAGATATACTTATTGAATATCTATTCGATATTTACATTAATGGAACAAAGACGTCGCAAGGGCATTTTCTGTACATTCAATTGAGAATAACGACCGTAAAATTATGGAGGAAGAAACACTAGGACAATGCAGTGAATTACGGACTTCTCGGCTTGCCACGCGATGACTTCATCGAACCAAAGCTGCTTCTAGAACAGAACGATGATTTTGCCATCGCCGTTTCGCCAGTTCGGAAATTGTTCCTTTTTTTTCGTCCGTAAACTCGAAATATACGGTAATATATACATTTCACCAACGTCCGACCGAGTCACCTTACACAATACTTTTAAGGTCGCTCGAATGTTTTCTTTTTGGTAGGTCGATCGATCGATAATTGCTATTTAAGCGCGGTAAAATGGATCGTGCACTTGTTGCGAACGCTACGGCGGACGCATCGTTGTGTTCACTCGTTTCTTAGATATCTAAGGGCAAAAAGGGAGAAAGAAATTAGAGTAACACGGTAGCACCAACGCGACGAACCAACGTAACGAACGAGAAAGGAATAATTGCGCAAGAATTACGAGCAGAAAGGAGAGTGACGACACCCGTTAGACGAGCACATGACGTTACGACGCAGAGAGAATTCGAGATGATGCAGAAGGAAAGATTCAATGGACACTGTCACCACGGTGACACGGACGAGCCTTGTCTGGCGAAGAATCGCGGCGGCGCTACTGAGTTGCTTTTCACTTGCATCCCTCGTATTGATGCAGGGAACCGTTGAACTTGTCAAGGCGCAGACGCAGTCATTGTTCGTCGTCGTACGAACATCAGCAGCCGCTGCAGCAGCATCACACCATTCCCGAGTAACATCGGCATGGGTTGGGTAGTCGAATCTCAACCACGTGCGCAGAATGCGTGTAATTCATGAAACAACCAAGTAACGGAGCGAGCATGTTTTCTTTTAGCATCGCACTAAAGAAAGTCAAAGAGACGAAGGAATGGAATTCTTTTGTGCAACGTCATAATATGCTGATTTAGAAAAACCTTTTCATTTGTGTTCTTTATCAGACTACTGCAATAATGGTAACTGTCACGTAGGACTCCGAAACCAGACTATGAAGATGGATTTTAGCAGATGGTTCGAACACGTGAAAACGCGTTTGGGTTAGGATTCTAAAAATTAGGCCCAAATTTACGAGTTCGTTCATTGATCGCAGTCTACCCCGGTTCCACGGAGGACCGCATATGTAACATTATTAAAATTAGGTGGACAACTGTTCAAGAAACGACTCATTTAGTAGAGTATTCGACTCATTGGTCGATTTGATATTCATCGAGGTTTCACTAACACCTTTTTTTAGCCTAAGCAAATTTACCGATCTTCCTAATGGAGGAAACATACCTCTTAGACTTTACCGATGGGTCTTACAAAAGAGCGGATTTAAAATTCACAACAAACACTAATAAGCGAAACTGCATGGTACTCCGAAACGAGCCTGAAGAAAATGTTTGTAAACAGTGAAATATAAGAAAAACTAAATACACTACATCTTTCTTGTTATATTCGACGAAATATTATTGCGTTTTCCTCCTGGAAAACAGGAATAAGGCAAACGCATTAGAAGATTAAGAAGTGTTAAGAAAACATCTCTCAGCGGCCTATATTTTCTGTTATTAATTGAAATTATTAATTAAATTTAAAAACAGATATTTTATTTTGCGATAAACAGAGAAACCGCGTAGAACTCTTGTTAGACTCTTCAACGGAATAGAAGGAAAAGAGAGAAACTAGTTTGTGTCAAACACGTTTAGTAGCAACGCGGGGTTAATAGTGGCATCATCCATTTTTAGCTTTAGTACATTAAATTTAGATTAATTATTATCATTACGATAGTGTTAGAAACGTAATTCTAATATGCGAATTAAAAATTCTGCCATTTTTCAACCTGCCAGTTTTGCCATCTGATTTCCAAATTGTTTTCTTTTTCTCTCTCTTTCTTTCTAAAAGTCTTCCTCTCTCCACTACCTCACCACCAATTTTCCACATTACTGACACGAATGGCAGGTGCACGATCCATCCTCACTCGGCGATCCGAGAACGAAGAGCGGCGTCCTTCCGGTCGGGTCGCAGGCCCAGCAGGGCGCGTTGATCTTCGTGGTTGGTGTAGCCTGCGTCCCTGTCCCTCTGGTCGTCGATGTCTCCCAGGAAGACGACGCTGCAGCGTGCCAATCGGCGATTCGTTGCAGGCGATCGTCTTCGTCCTGGTCGCATCGATGCTCTCCTCCAACGACTCCGTAAAAATGAGCGTTAACGGATGTTGACGGCCTGATGTCGTCATCGTACTCGTACGGATCGTTCTCCTGAAGATCGTCGTCGCGATCCGAGTCCTTCTCCGTTCTTGAAACGTCCTCCAGCCTGACTGCTGCTTCCTTCTCGTTCTATTCTTATTTTCTTTGATTTGCAACAACGGTGGTACCAAAAGTGCGTTCAATTACTTCACCGACGTTGGATGTATCGTACACTGTCCGTGTCCTAGAACTAGCATTGGCACTAATCCCCTCCTCACCACCTTCGTCGCTATTTTGTCGTGCTTCTGACGCGAGGAGAATCCTTTAGCACGGCCCGTTTCTTTGTTTACAACGAGATAACGTTGTTGTCGTCGAAGAAAGCCGATTATCGTATATACAAGCTTCTAATCGTGATAATCAGGAACTGTACAATTTTATGGAAATATATTAACGAAATTTATATTCTGAAGCTTCTCCGTCTTTACAATATATACATTTTTTTCTATTAGGGTTAACAAAGACGGGAAAATAATGTCAGAATATTTATATATACAGGGTGTAAACAAATGTTTGGTCTTGACCAAATATAAATATTCTACATGTTTTAATCGGTGAAGATCTGTAACGAAATTGCCGCTTTATTTTGTTTTATTGCACTGTATTCAACGCGTCATGGAGATAAAAAGTATGAAAGAAAACTTCGAAAGACCTAGTAAAATGCAATACAATAAAAAAAGTGCACTTTACATCTTGTACGTTTATTTAGATGTTAAAGACACGTAAATAGGGAAAAATATCGCGAAGGGCTTAATACGTATAATCGGATTTCAACTACTACAGTCTTAGAGAGATGATAAATTTGTTTTGTCTCGTCATTACATCTTCATCGCTGAGTATATTTTTCTTCTTCGTCTTTTGGTCCCGTAAAGGAGGAAATTATTAGATTGTCGCCAATAACTTGAAATACAAGTGGACTTTCCTAGGATTCCATTTTCGCTTGCTCTCACTTTTTCACATGCATACGTGTACATCGCGTCTACATAGCGTCTTCCTCTTACACCGCGTGATAAGGGTACGAAATTATATTACCTATCGATAAAATAAAAAAATATTTTGCGCGTTTCATAAAGATTCGATATCATGCGCGCTGAAATATTTCCTTCTTTATCACAGATCTTACGCGAATTTATTAATCATTTTTGAAATGAAACTGTAAGGGAATAAGTGTGTATGTAGTTCTAAGCCCATTGAGTGTAGATACTTATGACTGACGACAGTACTCTCTTACTGTCGCTTAGATAAAAAAAAAAAACTAGGAGACGTTCCACGCTTTCGCCTTTATTTCATCCTGACCAACATATTGCCATTGTTACAAAACAAACAGGGCTGCAAAGGAACATATATACGCGATTCTGTATATCTTTACCCAACATATAATTTATAATTTTATGGATATATCTATGTTATAAAAATATGATATGAACACGCACATACACATCATTTATAATTTTTACAGCAACCAATGCGAGCTAATAATCGTATAATCGTAATCTAAATCAACTTACGTAGGTAGACGTCAACTTGGTCTATAACAGCTGATTTTGTGAATTCACGTATACACAAGAGCGCCCGGTAACCGCTGGCTCAGTGAACTCGCGTGTATGCGATACTATTCAATGATAGTACGAATGACAAATAAACGAGAAAAATAATATCTATTATTATATATATTGTATTATATGTAAGTATTATTCGCGAGATATTCAATGTGATTATGATACATCATTCATCACGCACATATTACATTATTATCGTTATTATACTTAGAAATAAGGATCGGTAGAAAATTTGAAAGTACGCGTGTACAAGTTACATGCATTATTTCCAGCAGATTCGATCATATAGGGGAATTCGTGCACAGGTTAGACACGATTTGTATGCATCATGCTAATCCGATCAATGGTGTTCCATATCATAATACAGATAATGATCGTGTAGAGGCTTTCGAGGAATAGTTCACATATTACGTTGTGATGTTTCCCGTGGGGTCGATCACCCGACAGAAAAAGTGAAAGAACAAAACTCGAGCATCGTTATCACGGGTCGCTGTATTCTTCGTGACAGCGAAGAAGTATTTGTTCCGGTAGACGTAGTATTTTCTTAGCGAGTTATTGCGGCGAATTGACGAGCGCAACCGGCTTAAATTTTGAACGAAATTTGATTCTCCGCGTCGAGGTTCGATAACTTATCCTTTTCGCACGACGGATGCGTAAAATATAAAAGAAATCGTGTCAAGTCTTGAAAAAAATGATTTTCAACGAAGTATGAAACATGTGTTAACTCATTGCCGCAAACGACGGCTATAGCCGTCCATTTTTCTCATCATCGTCATACCAGCAATAGAAACTAAAAAATATCGTTGATTAGAAAACATTTGCAGAAATTTAGCAATTTGTGCACATTTGCAAAAACGTGCAAAACATTTTATTCTGTAAACATATAAAAAAGGTAATGTGTTTACTAAATTCGAACAAAATAATACGTAACTGTGTATCAACAAATCGTAATGTATTTAGTTTTACGTTTACATTAGTTGCAACGAAAAATACAAATTAAAAGTTTCAGCGTTCCAAAAATACGAAACGTTTTGTAACAGAGTAATTCTATACAACGAGCGAATGTCCCTGTAACGTAGATAAGTAGCGTAATGAAGTGTAACGTCGAATAAAGAAACCAAGGTAACTTTTAATGAGACGTACGTCGAAGCTTACGTATTCTGCTTTAACAAATTCAGAATCGTGGAAACAAAAACGAATGTATTTTAAAAAGCAACTCGTATGAGAAAAAAGGCCGCAGCAGTCGATCGTAGTTCGAACGTGGAAAGGATCAGGACCGAGAAAGAATTTCTATAAAATCAGTTATACCTCACAACAAAAAAATGTATAGTGGATTTTATAGCAGCTTAAAGACGTTTGTAACTTCACGACCAGACGCGGCATTCTGCGGTCGCATTCGTGTTCTATTTCACCTTAGTTCACATCGTACCTGTCCATCTCTCTTTCGCGATGTCTTAAATTACCCGCATCGTTACGAGAGGGACCGATTATTGATTTCCTTCACAGTATTCCAGGTCTGCATAAGACTTTGCACCGAATCGACTGCTAACACACCAAAAATAAGAAGAAAAGGAAAAGATCTGAAAGCAACGATTTCTCAGCAAGTCTGACACCACGTAACGTTTACAACGTTACTGCAACAAAAAGAACTACTTATAAAAGCCTTGATCAACTTATAAGTCTCGAAAAACTTCCGACTGCGTTTGGTAATTAAAAAAAAAAATCCAAGATTCCTGTGTTTAAAATTCCTACAAGTTTCCTACACGGAACGGTGCGGCGCAGATAGAACGAGTATCGATAAAAGAACTGCTCGATTGAAATGATAATTTTTTCGATAGATCGAACAACATCGCGATTCGCTGTTCGTCAACGTCTAGCGTCTTTTGTTGTTTGCTTTGTTAAAATTTAGTCATCGTTCGGCAGATATTGCGCGACGTTACGTAACGATGTTCCTTAACCGCATGAATATTTGATTAGCGTTACCGACGAGACGACCGAAGGTGCGACGCTAGTCGCGGAAAACATCCTCGTTTTCCTCCAGCGAGTTCTTGTATAGTCACGGTAAGCTTTTAAATTGAAATCGTATTTGGCAACGAGAATTGACAAGATTGTATAGGGAGAATAGAGCCATTATCAACAACGAATCATCGATCATCGGTAGTACAAAATCGCATTGTACGCGGACGAGAAAAATTTGTTCCGCATAAGACGATCACGTCACAGCTACTTTTGAACCGCGTAATCGCGAGGCGTGTGTCACGGTCACAAGAGTCGCAAACATTTGTAAAAGAAGCAGACTGAGTATAAGTGCAGACGTAAAACAAACGAAGTTCTTACGTGTGCGTTCCATCATGCATGCACACGACACACAGGCATTCACACGCGTAAATTCGAAGGCTCGAATAATTTCCTCCCTCCTGAGAAATATTTTTTCCGTACAAGAAGAAGGTTCGATAACATCAGGCGTTGCACGCGTGCATCGACAAATTTCGAGAAAAATGTACAGTTCTTTGCCGAGAGACGAAAGAAGACTGTCGAACGAAGGCGCGACGTCGGCTCTCGTCCAATCAACATCGAGCAGGACCTACCCTGCCGGTACAAATCGTGACGCTGATGCAACCAGGCGACATCGATGTCGATGCAACACACATAGTAGCCTGTGTTTTGTTACGAGTTCGCCTTACCGCGGCTCACCGCTATATTAAAATATTAAAATTTCAGAGATCGTTCTTGGATTCTCGATGACGTCATCGCTAGCACGAAAACGTCAGAGTTTTTAAATTTTTGAACACGCCGGAATCGGCGTGTCAGTCGGTCGGTCGATGCGTAGCAACGTGACGATGTTGTTAAACGCGTTAATAGACCGCGGCCAATTATTAAGAGGAAGCATTTCGAGGAACGTCATTTACCATTCGACGCGAATCTCGATAACGATGACGATGATCCTTGATATTAAAACGATAATAAATCGTAAATCGAGACTTTCGGCGCGGTGACGTCAACGTATTCTCAATGTCATTTTGTTGGAAATATTACGCGTCGTAATTTTTTTTTTCTTTTATTCTACGATAGAATTTTCCTTCTTTGCTCTTCGTCTTCTACGTTCTTCTAGTTTTCTATAAATCAAGGCGATTTTTCTTCCACGCAATCCCTCCCTCTTTGTGTCTTCCTTTATTTTTACTCTTTCAGAGATTCACTGAACGATCTTGACCCTCGATGACCTTGTCGAATAACACGTCATGACACTGTCGCGCGGGTAGAAAGACAACGACGCGATTCCGCGATCCTTAAACACGCCGAATACGACACGAACGAAACCGAAACGTCTCGTGAGTCGATCAATCCGCCATCTTAGATTTTCGTTGTCGTTCAGGGTTGGTGTTTGTTATCGACGGTAGATGTCTCTAAGCTTTTTCGCGGCAATTTTGAACTTTTCGCGATAAAGTAGATTCCTGTATAACGCGATGATTCGTACGACGCATTTAAGAATTGAATCTGCTTTTTTAGAGCATCAAAATGTTTTTTTTTCATCGTTGCTGACATCTGTTTTATAATTTCGTTTTCTACCTAGTTACTTTATAACGATAACGTGAAAGCAGAAAATTACAAATAACGATTTTTTATTATGTCAATACTTTTGGACAAATATAATTTAATGTGACATTTAAAGTTTCCCTTAGAACCCGATTATAATCTTGAATAATATTAATTTTAAGAGTACTTTCGATATATTTTGAGAACAAAATTATTTAGAGAAAAAAAAACTCTTAATAAAGAACAGAAGAAAT
Organism: Liostenogaster flavolineata; assembly: GCA_025433975.1. Lineage (NCBI taxonomy): Eukaryota > Metazoa > Arthropoda > Insecta > Hymenoptera > Vespidae > Liostenogaster > Liostenogaster flavolineata. Next base: position 611,822 of record JAITYT010001162.1, read on the forward strand.
ACGAGAAACCAGAAATATCCAAAATACAAGAAATCGTGATAAATTGCGTAGATTTCAATTAGAATTTCTTCGTTGATGATGACACTCTTTCCTTACCCCTCTTTATTACCGATAACGAAATCATGCAGCGAAGCTCGGTCAATGGAGAAAATGACGGAGTATCAACCTACGACAATGGCAGTCATTATTGTCCTTAGCGTTTCCTGGGTTATTAACCGCGTCGATGCAGAAACGATATATCGTAACGTAATATCGATGCGTTCGATAATAATAAAATAGACTGCGAATTACGAAGAAAAAAAGATTATAATATACCTTAATAATTATTTCTAAGTATACGTATTAAAATCATAGACCTTCCAAGTCACGAGAAATTGTGCGAATCGAGTTGAATACGAGGTAGAAGATTTTGTAATTATTTCGAACTACTAACCGTATATGACGCTAATTTATGAAAGGAAGTCACGCGAGCTCTTTCGTATAATAATTTCTTCCACTTCGATTAAAGCAGATACTTTGTAGCTTTTTCCATCGAAATTGGGTACAAAAATTGTGATATTAGAGCGAGTGCCGGCGTTTATTACGCCACGGATGAGATCCTCCACATTTAATATAGTTTTTATAAATATCGGTTCACTCTTACGAATCGTTCACATCTCCTTGTACACTAAGAGTCGTATAATATAAAACATTGGATGAATCATTCGCGAATTGATCGCCGAAAAGGAATTTTTCAATTTCTATTACGTCAAATTATTCAAAGAAAAGAAAAATGAAAATCGAAATATTTATTACTTCAATAATTAATTGACCAATGATAAGAAATCCGAACATTTCATATTACACGATCCAATACAACCACCATCTTCTATCAAATTCAGGGGCAAAAGGTTATCAAAACTGACCATAAGCGCAAGAACTTTGGCTTTTTTATCGGCTTCCATTACGAATTCCATGATCGAGCACCCACAGCATACTATATCTTACAAATACAATAATCATATTCGATACCCGTGAAGTCCTGTGAATGTTCAATCATAAAATAAAAATGTATATCGCAAAGAAAGCGTATCCTTCGTAAGTTCTTAACAGCAAAAAGGGGAAGCGTAGATACAAGAAATCTTGATCGTAAAACGACGCGCATCATTAGACGACGAAGTAAAAAAAACTACCTCGATTCAACAGCAGAGTACGTATGACCCTGATGTAGACCCTCCCATGCTTCGTTCTGGCAACGTGAAAGAGGAAGTCGGAGAGATCGCCGTCGCCCTCGTGTATGTCGGTTTCCGCGAGTATCTCGCGGAGGGCCTCGACTCGTTCCTCCGGCGTGCTCTCGTCCAGGCCACCGAGTTTCCTCTCCAGGTACTCGACGACACCGAGATCCTCCCAAAGCTCGGGATTCTCGGCGATCGAAGTGTCGGTCGACGAGCAGGAAACGTTATTACCGTTGCCACCGTCGCCTCGCTGGTCATTCTCGTTGCCTTCGTCATAGTTCTCGTCTTCGAGGAGTCGATCGTCGATCGTGTCGTCGCCGTAGAGCCGACGAGAGTAACGTTGCTGACGTCGAAGTCGTCGGGGATCCTCGCAGTAGCCTTTGGAGTAAGTGACGTCCAGGGCGAGGCTCTCGAACGTGGAGGAGGTGGACGAGGAGGTTGCGTTGCCCGTGCTACTGCCAGAGGAATAGGACGAAGAAGAGCCATACCCCCCGCGAGAGGTGCAGCCAGGGTAGGGGCGCCTAGACGAATCGATTCGTCTCTGACCAGAGACATCGTGATCGTCCACGACGGCGGACTGACGTGCCAACGGCGGATCCCGGCTTCCTTTCGAATGGGAGTAGTTCATTTCCTCATGACCCGATCCTGATCGATCGGGTGCGGCGCATGGACTGGTCGTTCGAAAAGTCTCTCTTGGATGGATCGTCACCTGGCCGTGGGGATTCGTCGATCGGTTGGCAAAGTTTCTTTCCTCCTTGCGATGAGAACAGCGCGATTCTTGGGCCGATCAACGAATCTTTCGACCAACTACATTTTCTTGCGTTTAAAAACTCAACGACGCTTCGAACTGTTTGTCTTTTTTTCTTTTTTTTCTTAGTTTTCACTGTACCACTTCGCGCAATTGTTTTTCTGATTCTCGAAGCTAACTCTATCGATTAACGAAGAAAGAAAAGGTCAACGACGAGGTGCATTTTTTAGAATTCCAGTTTAGCGTCTCTCCAATCGTAGACGTGCAAAGGAGGCGCGCGGAATCATCGGCGTTGCACCGATTCTCGCAAACGGTAAACGCATTATGCAGATAAGCGTTCTCCGTGCATCCGACTTTGCTGTCTTCCCCCCACCCCCTTAAAGTGATTTTCTCGCCACTCTCCACGACTTTTCACGGATCGTTCGATCTATCAGCACGCGAGGGGTCCAAAGAATTCGCGGTCCAGTTGTCCTCGTCGCCTCGATTTCCCGATTGAACTCCGTGGAACTACTTCGCGTGAGGCTCGGTAGGAAGGCGCGAGTTCATCGAACGACCTTACTACTCGATAGTAGTAAAGAGAACGATCGTGATAACGATAACGATAGTAACGTGGATGATACGACGACGCGTTCCTGCCTTTTTAGTGCTTCACTGAGTCGACGACGATAGACCATTCCTCCCTCTCACCTCTCATTCTCGAAAGGCGATCGCAGCAGCGTTAACAGTGCTGAAATTGCAACGATCCTCGTTATGCGTTCGCGTCACGTTCACGTAGAACGATGCATTAAAATTCCGTTAAAACCTCCTACGATCCGGATTTCTTCATTTTTCAATTTTTATTTACATTCATTTTGAATAGAATTACACGTCACATCGCGCCGATATTTATTTAATCGCGAGACGTTCGTAAGGAAGATATTAATAAAAAAAATTGTAACGTTATAGATTTTGACATACGATGCGACTTACGCAAATTTGACAAAACTCTGTAGCATATAATTATGAGGTGTCAACTTGGACCATTTGGGCTTGATAAAGTTTCAGAAACGAATTTTAAGACAGCGTTTCACGTGGCTAATTATACGGACCGCGGAAAAACGACGAAAGATCGATCGATCGTTCGTTCGCGGAATAAATATCGCTCCCACGGTTTCGACGCTCTTTCGCCTTTTTCTCTCGTTGGAGAAAAACAACAGGCGGACCGACTGTGAGATTCATGCGTGTCCCGAACGAATTCAGGGATAAAATCGGTGAAAGTATCGACCGAGTATACATTCGGGAAGATTAATGATCTTACTTTCGAAGCGGATGCACTTTCGGTACAGGTTCCATGTCATGGGCTAATAACCTTTGAAGAGAGAAGGAGTAAGACGAAAAAAATTTCATGGTGAAAGCGATAAACTCGTCTCGCCCAAGGGACGAGGGGATCACCAAAAATTTTTAATACATCGATGATGTCAAAATATTGGGTTGGCAGCTAAGTGATCGCGAATTTTACCTAGCAATCTATCGGAAAAATCCGCGATCATTTAATTGCCAACCCAATAAGTCGAACGATTAACAGTCTTGAAAGATTCTGTGAAAACAACTTTTATTGTCGTTTCTTACAATCATTACACGCTTTCAAGACATTTTCTGAACGTTAATGTACTTTTTTAAATGCAATTTACATTTTATTTTTTCTTAAATAGAACGTTCTTTTCGCAAAAAAACCATCGAACTCCTTCGGTAGAGGAAAGTATTGCGCGTCAAACGTCGACAGTTGTAGCAAAGAGTCGTAGAGAGAAGAATATCGTAGCCGAAACGATGTCGCGAGCCACAATTCCGAGGAAGGTATTGACCTTTTTACATAACACCGAGGTAATATTTTATTTTAAAAAGCGTCAGGCGTAACGGAGTACGCTTTCTATTTCCTGTGTAGTAGACTTATCGGTTACATCGCTCTTAAATCATTTTCTCACGCTTCAAAGCGTATTTTCATGGATGAAAACGAGCTCGCCTAACGAGGAATCGATCGTGCGATTTTATTCGCACGACTGTCAATCGAAGACGAAGAATAGACGCGAGATATCGGCAAGCCAGTCGTCGCGCACTTATGCAATTCGAAGAATACAAGAACAATTTTTTTTTGCCGTTCTGTCTTAATTTATTTCTGGCGATTCTTATCGAATTTCCTAAGAAATCTTTCGCGATATGACGTGCAAACGATCGAACGATAAAGTGACGAATTGTTTGCTTCGTCGTTCGAAGTGCGCGAGACGCGTTTCGAGAAACGAAAAATCGTCGCGTTCGATTGCAGATATCGGCAATAACGATAAGAGATCATGGCGTTATCGCGACAGAAACAGGAGAAGGAATTTTTAACGCGCCGAAGGACAAAAAAAAACAAAAACCTAAAAATAGCAAACACGAATTATGGGACGGTTTAGACGTCGTTAATTAAACGGAATTACGATGTCGATAAAGGGAAAAAATCGATTACACCGTGACACGACAACAATAAGAATGACGACGATAAATCTTTCTTTGTTTGTCGTTAAGATTTGAAATTTCATCTATCCGCCTCGTAGTTTTGATTTTACGATCACCTTCGGTTGGTCTGTGCTATTATTTCTCGGGTACAAGTGGTACGCGGTGCTTTTTACGAGGTTTTTTAGTTTCGTTAAGTAACATGGTTCGATCTTGAAACGAACAACGCATTTATATCCACGTTATGTTAATCTTAATCTTAACTAAATTCTAATATCTCGTGCCATCGGAATGCGCGTTTATCGGTTTTAAAAGAGTCGCTCTCTCCGATAATTTCTGTTCTTACTCCGTTCGAGAAAACAATCGAGACGATCGTCGTTGAACGTTTCGATAACGCGATCTTCAATTTTGCCCTGTTCACGTGGTAATGCTCACGTAGTGATAAGGATGGTGATAGTTGTCCAGATACGAGTATCTCGTAAACAATCGATTTTATATCAGTTAGCAGTTTATAAAATATAATAGAAATTTCGCGTAATGGTCAGTTATGTAGACTAATAGTGCCGTCCTTTAACAAACCAGCCATCGTAGGTATTACCTTAATTGTTGGAAGATAAGCGACAATTGCAGAACGACGTATCGCGTTTTAACAATGCAGTATCTACTTCTACGGTACGTTTCAGTTACAATCGCAATAACGAGAAAAGATCAAGAGTAGACCATCGAGACGCGACAAATGTTTTCCGATCGTTCAATAAAATCGCACGAACGAAATTGCGTATAGAAAAAAAGTCGACATAGCAGTCTTAATTTTAAGGCTTTAAAAAGGGACGAGTGAATTCAAATTTAAAAATTGGAATTATATTAGACTGGTCTGGGACTAACGACCACGTTTCTATCGATGAATCTTTTTTAACAAATCACAAATTAATTTAATCAATTTTAATGATATAAGAAAACTACTGTCGATCTCATTCTTGATGCTCTTGATAAAGTAATTGCATTCTCAAATAACTTAATTGGCATCGGTATTCAAGAACGATCTTACTATTTCTCAATCGGGAAGATTCTAAATCGTCGAAAGCCCTATGAGAAAATAACGACGTCTAGTTTCCAATAGAGGAAAACGAATTCCAATAACAAGATTTCCATTCCTTCCAGGATAGGAGAGAGCGGAGATGTCATGGAAAGTCGTTCTTCCGAGTTTGACTTACTTTTCTTTTTTTCTATAGCCAAGAAAACATCTGTCCAAAGAATCGAACGTATCACTGGGTACAGAGGCGTTGGTGCCTTATCGAACGATGGAAGAGACGGAAAAAAGGGGGGATTCCTAGCATTCCTCGTAGACGAGACTAGAACACACAATCTTCTCTCACGGGTGTAGTGAGTAAAGAGAACGGGACCGGCGATTATGCAACCTCGAAATGTGGCGAGAGAGAGAAAGAGAGAGCGCTCAAGTTTATCAGGCATCTCGAAAGGAACGGCCAAGAGCCGTCGACATCGCGAGATCATTCATCCTGTTAAATTCCATGCAGCAAAATTGAAACTGACTTCGCAAAAATATGAGAGAAAACGTTTGAGGCTAAAAAGTGGAAAAAGTAGGTAGAACGTCATCAGCGGCTAATTAGTGCTTTCTCGTCGGTGACAACTGGAAAAACCAGAGAGAGAGAGAGAGAGAGAGA
>JAITYT010001162.1:623769-634160 GCA_025433975.1 Liostenogaster flavolineata
TTGAAGCAAAGTGCAAGTGGACACGAGCGAAATGCAATCATGAACGGAAGTTCTGCCGATCGGTCATCGCCACTCCTGTCTCTTCGGTACATCCGGTGAGTGTAAATTAACTAATAATTTATTAAGCGATGAGTAATATAATTTTGTGATATATTTTAAAAGAAAGCATGGCGTATTAATCGACGTCGTCACTTCCTATAACAAAATATAGAGAAGAAATTATTTATTTATCGATCATTACGCTTTTATTTCTTCTAATCGTTTAAATAATAAACGAATCTATTACCAAACGATAATTTTCATTGAAATAAGTAACTTTTGTGAAAAATCAAGTTCTTTGCCCGATATGAAGTACGGTGCAATAAGAATCTGTATCTTTGTCTCCCCTAAACAGTCTCGTGAACGTTAGTACGATCACGAGACACGATGCGTCCCAAAAGACCACGTCAAATTTCTCCAAACAGTCTGCGTCAAAAAGAGCCAAATCACAATAGCCATAAAATACAACGACCTCCATACCCCACCTAGTACATGCACTGTTTTCTCGCTGTAAATAACCACTTTTCAATTACCGGTCTGTACATATTACTTCCGATAGAATACATTACTCGCGAGTTTCTAATAACGATCGATAATTTTCAACTGCACTTTTATGTGCAATTATATTTTTATTGCGTTTTCAATGCATCCAAGCAGTCTACGCGTCTCATATCTCTCGAATAGGTTATGGCGACCGCCAGTCTACCACAAGGTTTTGCGTCTGGCACTGAAAGGAAAAGTTTAAAAGAATAAAAAAAAGTAAAAGGTAAAAAGAAAGATTTTTCTTCGATGGAGTAAGGATCGTCAGTGAGGAGCACGCCATGGCGTTGCCGAAATATCCGTGAATGAATTCGTGGCCAGCGTCGGTTGGTGAAAGTGCAAAGAGAACGGTCGAAGGTACCTGCTTATCTCGTCGAACGGATCGATGATCTTGGGGCGCATTCGTGGCGATTCGTGCATCCTCCGATCGGAATTGGCCTCCTTAACCATCAACAATGGCAGAAAAAAGGAAAGGCGCCGGACGTCGTCGAATGGAAGGTAAAAGGGCGAATGCCAAACGATGAAAGAATTTCTCAACGTTTATCGACCTGTACGAACGACCCGTGACCCACATGGAGAATGAATACGTCGCCGTCAGGTTCGCAGTACGACTCACAATAAGAACGAACCAATACGTCAAACAAGAGCGAACAAAGAGGTCCAGCCGAAAAAAGAGGCAAAAAATATTTCTTTCGAACGTCGATTAATCTTCGTTTGAATCGCTTTTACGCGTCACTACCATTTTAATGATTTTAATGGCTTCTCCCCCGGTGTACCATTTTCGAGCGATTTTCCATTTGGTTCACTTTTAACGAAAAACAAAAGCTACGAGAGTTCGATACGAGAGTCCGAGATCGTTTGTCTCGACGCTCGGAGTGAGATGAAAATTCATTCCTTGTTCGTGGTCGAACGATGCAACAAAGGAGATAAGCGTTTCAACATATTTTTTTGCATTTGACATCCGTAGCCTTTGTTTAACCAGTTAAGCGTGGAATTTAGTTTTAAAAATCTCCCGCAGTGCGCGGAATTAAAATCAAGCAATAACCTTTAGTATTTATTTTTATTATTTATTAGAAGCAAGAATTTTATATTTTTCACGACGAGTGTACACGTCGAACGCACCGTAATAGAGATTTGGTTTGACGTGTATAGACGTCACACACATAACTGGTTAAATACCGACGATAATTCTGATATTTTGCTTTATAATCGAACCTTAGAAAAATTATTATGACTTGGAAAGTGCTCGACGTATTCGAAATAGCAAGGAGTCATCAAGGTACGATTACATTAATTCGAATTCGAAAAATTCGTCTTCTTTTTTCGTAGAATGAGAACAACCGCGAGAATTCCCGTAGGGATATCGTGGACATTTCTAATTCCCATCGTGAGATGTGACAGTGAGGGGAAGAAAAAAGAAAAAGAATCCAATGGCAGGCACCACGGATGAAACCGATCCGATCGAAATGGTAACTTTCTAATCGACGATCTCGAACAAGACGAGTTCCAGCGGCGTCGCGTGACCTATGAATCGCGTAACCCGGATGAATATCGCAGCTGACTTAATAATCCTCCTCCACTCGTGGGTTACCGGCGTCAGGAAGAAAGCGATCCTTGAGCGGAGGTAATCGTTTCCTTGGCGATACTCGTGCGACGGTAGAAAGAGTCGAAGATGCGTTATCTCTCGCTTTGGTCCAGTTAGAATCGTGCATTGTTTTAAGAAAGTAGAAAAACGAAGACAGGCTTCCTCCTTGCCAAGGGAAAATTCTACCGATCGCTTTTCGATGATCGTTTCAAATAGAAAGGCGACATTCTGAATGTTGAGAAAAAAAAAGAAAGAGAGAGAATGAAATTTTGATAAGCTCAAGGACGAAAGTTTCGCGACATTTATGTTCAACATCTTACATCTGACATAAATCACGAATCATTATGGTCTTCGAATAACAAATAATTTCTTTCAGAAGAATACGATGACGCGATTGATACTTTTATAAGAATTTAATTCGAACATTTTTCAATACAACAGTACACTTTCTTTTAAATGAAATTTTATAAACGATTTTACATCTCATCGATTTTCTCTATGTTCTGTCCCGTGAAGTTGATCTATTTGGCAAATGGGTGGCTCGTTCGTTAGTCGTATTTATGGAAGGATTACTTAAAATAAAAGGTCATCAATGACTATAAATTTATCGTATTTTTTTTATTGTCGACAATTTTCGAATGCATGGAGTTCCTTTGACGTCTTTTTCTGTTTCTTCGACATTTACGACGAAAAAAAAAAACGTAGGAGAAGAGAAGAATCTAAACGAGGAAAGAGACTCGTGATAATAAGAGAAGCTTCTCGTTTATTTTACCGTGTTTTGTAGGCGGGTATATTTCTTCTTATATAAACGGTAGACATTGACTAAAAATAAGTACGAAATACCAGTTCTTATGGTAAACGCAAAAAAGTTGCGAGGAAGAAAAAGGTTGATGAACAGGTAGAAGAAGCGGAAGATGACGACAATGATGTATACTTTCATGTGCCAATTACCAATTAGACTGTGGTGCAGCACGTTGGCAGACGTTCTCTTTATTTTCTTGCACAGTCGACGAAAATGCATTATCGTTGGAGGAGTACCTTTCTTTCGAAGGTTTACGACGTTTAATATTATTTTAACGTTCACGCGCGATTTTACGACGTTTGTGCAAATTTTTCGAAAATACATTAGTGAAAAATTCATCGTTTCTCCTTAAGTATATATATAAAAAAGATATACCTACTCTGATTTAAGCAAATAAATTATTTAAAAGAACGCGCAATTCAATAGCAAAGGTAAAGAGCGGCGCTTTTTCGATGTAAATTCAAGTAAGATTATTTCGATCCGGTCTCCTGGTTCGAATAATATTCTTACTTGTTACAAAGCAACGTCCATGAGTAAAAATAAGTCTTTTGAAATAGCAAGACGAATGGAATCGCATTACATTACAAAGCACGATTTATATAATAAGCTTGATTTTCTAATAAAGATATTTAAATCAAAGAAGGAATTAATTTAAAGATACGATATACATTTACATCAAACGATTGCGCCGACGTCTTTTCAAATTTTTCCTAAATATATATAATAATATATAGTATATATAATATTATATCTCCTTAAGAATCGTTTCAGTACGCGCGTGCGTTGATGCATTTTATTCGAACCCATACTTTGCTAATTAACATCGCGCATCTTTTACGAATTTGCAGGAAGTCGTTGCAACACGTCGTTACCTCAACAATGTAGCAACCAGACCAAATTACAATCAACGAGCTGCATGCAAGTCTTCGGTCCATTTGCCTTTTGCATCGTTGTTATTTCACGGAACTGAGCGATCGAACGTACGAAAAAAGTCGAGCACGAGGAATAAACGGAAGGTGTCGAGATCGCGCCATCGACGTATGTGCGTGCAACGTCGTGTTTTTGCACGACGCGACGCGACTAAACGCATTTAGAGCGTGTAAATGAAAATAAATACTCCATTCCGCTTTTGACTGGTAATAAAGCCACGCGTAGAAGAAATATTTCCATCTTTCGAGTGAACGACACTATTAACAATGGGAATACCGTGTTTTTGATCGAACCCGACTACGACGACGTAGAGGAATCTCTATTTTGGAAGAATCATAATAGTATATGTGTGAGACATATATATATATGCATATGTTATCTCTATACAGTATATTCAAGAAAAACCATTCAATATATTGTACGTACAACACACTGTACTGAGCAAAAAAGCCTTAGTAAACATAGATCGAAAGGTCAACCGTTTCTGAGATATAAACATTTTCGTTCGCTAGCATCATAATAGACTTGCTTGCTTCCATCGCATGCGATGTTTATCTCAATGTTTATAAATCGCCTTCCGAATGTTCCTGTTCAAGTGCCGACGGTAGGTATCATCGAGAATCGGTCGGTTGAGGATCGGCGATTGTGAACTCATTAACATTACATAATTTGCCATCGAAACTCTGGAAGACACTCGATACGGATAATCGTATTTTAAGGATTTTTAAAAGAGAACTTCGGAACCAGCGTAAAAATAATATCGAATGGCACAGGAATCGGTACTACTCTTGCCTGGAGAACGTTTCATGAGCAGTTGCTCTATCCGTACCGTAGTGTTCTACTCCTAGGTGTGATTCTTTATTCTATCTGTTTCGACGATACACGAACGAATTATATCCAGCTCGTAGCCTACCTCAAATTATATTTCCCATTTCTGAGCATATATACATATACAGGGTGAGCAATGGGAATGTGTTACAAGTAAATAGTTATTACTTCCTAACAAATAAGCCAAATAAAATGAATTGAACGCCATTTTATAGAGAAAGCCTGTCAATTTATTACCATATATATGAAAGAGAAGTATAATAATTTAATAATTGAAATACGCAATATAAAGAAAAAAGAAAATTTTTGATTGCGCGTATGAAAACTTTTAAATACATTATCTGACATAGATGTAGGAATGCTACGACTGCATTTTTCAAGCTCTGCGATGGTTTGAGGTTGTACGGCGTAATTTTCAACACATTCCCATTGGTCACCCAGTAAATATATTTGCATCACTGCGGATCGCTTCGTGGATACCGACTATAGTCAGCGTCAGGAGCAAAAGGACTGTTCTCTTTCGAGGAAGAAATATGTCCGTATTTTTTAAAGCTCGAGTTAATAAAAAATTACATCGAAACCTAACGAAATCTTAGCATACTTTTACATTAAAATTGGTCGCTTTACCGCGACTCAACCACTCCAGAGAGTTTTCATACGGTGAATCGGACTTTTGTGAAATTTCGATCGCGTGTGTCACGTAAAGAAGTTTTTTACTTTCTTTCCACAACGATCTTGCGTTTAAAACGCACGAGACGATCTTCGTTTTCCTTTCGCGAGTTTATATTTGAAGGAGAAGCACAGTCAAAACAGGGATGCGTAACAAAATGAAATTTCCTAGCGCGTGATACGACGTATATAATATTCTCTCCCTTCTTCCTCGCGATACGATTTTCTTCGTCGTTTCGAAATTTCTCGTAGACAAGGTCTACGCGTACTTTCGAAACGTCAGTGCCTACATTGTTGAATTCCGTGCAATTTCGCATAAGGACTAAAGTCGTCTTCGAAGCAACGATAAGAAACAAAGCGATTCCTCCGATAAACGATCGCCGTTCGAGCATTAAAAGGTTTTCCTCGGTGATCGATGAAACTTTCTATCGTGGAATCGATCTTCTGGCCGATTGCGTGAGATAATTTAAAACTATGTAACGATCACGAAGACGATGGCGCAGAGACGCGTGTACGAAACAAGGACATCTCGATAAGAAATAACTCGGAAGTTATTGCAAAGTTTAAAATGAACCGCAAAAATAAATTTAATGGATGCCGCGAGATAAACGTAAAAAGATCGAGAAAAGAAAAGGTAGATAGAGGAAGGAGAAACGAAACATAGTTTCCTCGCGCCTTCTAATTATTACCGGTTGTAATTTTTCACAGCGTCTATCGTGATTTATTTGACTAGCGTAAATAATCCGACAATATGAGAGGATACGTTTAATCGAGAAAAAGTCAGAACTCCGTCTCGACTATGAAAATTCAACGTAGACGCCATCCGTCACGCGATCTGCCTTTTTTCTTCGGTTCGTTGTCATGGAAAAGCAAGAGAGACAAAAACGGGACAAAATAAGTAAGGAAGAGATTGTAAACAAGAATTAAAAAATCGCCAATCGATGAAAAGTCAATCGTTCGTTAAGCTTCTTGTGGCGACTTAAAGCCCATCGAGCGTCTCGATGAAAATTAATTTGGTAAGAAGAAGAGGAAAAATAGATGGAGATGAATATTCATTGGAAAAAAGGAGGAAAATTTCTCGAGAAAGTAAAGGCATCGATGAGGACGAAAATCAAGTATTCATTGGCGGTAAACGCGATACTTCGCACTTCTAGATTTTTGCACGCGATTGCCCATCATTGCGTTTTGATTTGTAAGTCGATCGAACGAATTTGGTTCGTATCATTAATTCGTATAGTAACTACGTAATTCTACGTAGTTTCGCCCTTCTCTTTTATTCTACGCGCACGATCGCGCGATTATATCGTTTATCGTTGCGCGCACGTAGATGCGTATAATACCGGCTTAATTCCAGGTATTATTTTCGAGAAAAGCTTTAGATCGTGACGATAGAACGGCTAGCGTTCGTTAAGTTCGAACACTGTTTCCGCCCGTAGGAACAAATGGAACTGCAGAAGCCAAGAAGAAAAATTACTAAATTGTAAAAAATATAATCTGACTCGTTTCAAAATACCTTGCAATTTACCCAATGAGTTTAAATAACGAATGCATTACGTTACGCCATTAAAAAATTACGTAATGCTATTTGACGTTAATCAAAAAAAAGAATCAAGTAATTTATCGTCATGTCGCTTGATTTCTACGAATTATTGTATGTTAAGAAACGTTTGTAGTAAAAAAAAAAAATAAAAATTTAGTTTCTTATACTTTTCAAGACGTAAAACAGTCACCGCTATACATCTCAAGTTCGTTTACACATATTGAACAAAAATAATTTGTTTGGCGTCTTCCACTTGACACTTTTATGCGTGAGTGACAATTTTATCTTTAGTAATTCTTCTGACCACTATGAATGCACTTCGCACGTTCTTCTTTGACGTAACACCAGCTAATTTTTTTTCCATGTATCTCGGTACACATACCATATTTCGATTTCGCGCTATTTAGATAAAAAAGTAAAAACACGTTAAATAAACTAAAAAAGTTGCGCTGTTCCCACAAGAGAGGAACGCCCGTGTGGTTAGCTGTAGTTACGATATCCCCTCAGAGGGGACAACCGGATGCAAAAAGTTAAAGATAGATTTTATCGCGAATTAAAATTTTATTCGAAGGGTATCGTGGAATATTATAATTATTGCATGCTCTAGCCATCAATTTCTTGGATCTAATTTTTATTTTCTTCTTCCTCGATTCGATATCGGTGGAAATGTTACGCGTTACGAAGGTAGAGCAGGTCAGAAACGCACTTCAACGAACGTGACACATCGCGTTACTTCGAGCGAAATTCCTAGGAAACGCAAGTAAGAATATTTCCTTCTTTCGAAATCGGGTTAAACGTTGCCGCGCGGATTCGTCTTTACTATGAGACGACGTCGACGCAATCGCGACCATCATCGAGTCGCGCCGCGTTGGATAGAACGAACGACATTCGTACGCTGTGCACGTCGGCTTCGTCGCAGTCGTTTGCGAACGGACGACATCACGTGCCTATTAGCGTCAAGGAGAAAGCAAACACAGAGCGACAATCGATAAATACTTCGACTGATTCGTGAAATCAGGTTGCGCGAAAACGTCTACAATTTTGACGAGGCTAACAGCAGCTACGTCTGCATCGCGGATATTTCTACGTTAATCCGAGAGCGATTTGCATCGCGCTGTTACTTACGACGATCGAATTGGAGGTATTTCTATCGGAGGTTGGGCTCGATATTATTAAAAGAAAAAAAAGAAAACTTGTAAAAAAAGAATTCGATGAAAAGATGCAACTGATCAATGCAATACTCACGAAAATAGTTAAGAGTCTCCCGGATTTGATCCGGCGATAACTTCAGATCCGTATCCTCCACTTTGAGCGCGGGCGATGGAATGAACCAGTCGGCGTTTTCGTAACCTGAAACAGAAATATTTTTGTAAAGTAAAGATTTTCGGGTAAAATCCTGTTGGATTTTTATCGAAAGGATTCAAGTCACGTTGTCATGTAGACGAGGGGTGATCGCGATAAGTAAATGTGTCGTAGAAGAACAACAAATTTCGGATTCACTTTCGGATTTCGAATCGGTATAATCGAATAACGACACGTTTGGCCATGCAGATCGTACCACTAAATTTACGACCGGACGCGCGATAACGTTTTCGTTGATATAACGTTTTCGTTGATATAACATTTTCTAATCATAGGCTTCTCTCTCTTGCTCTCTCTTTCTCGTCCGCTCGCTCTCACGAATCCCGATTTGCTTTTTACGTAGGCAGATTAAAACTAGACCACGATGTTCAGTCAAGGACCCTGGATTTGCTCGTTATCGGTGGCGTAAGTTCTGACACGAGAGGATTATACGGATTGCTCGCTTGCCAAATCAATTAACCCGACGAAATCGAATGTAAAGAAAATCGATAAAACGGTATCCATCTGTTTTTAAAACTTCGTTTAAAAAAACGATTTTTATTTTATTTTTTACATATCTATTATATATTATTTATTATGTAATTTATTAAATTATGAGACGAGCCTAGAATGAGAAGAACTTTAAGTAAAAACGTTGTTCCTTTTTACGAGGGCTATCGACTGGTAAAAGATTCTTTATTCGTTTAAACGATTAAAGGAAAGTTATAAACAAAAGATTAATCAACGACGCGTTTATCGACGTAAACTCACGCGTGTATAATGTTGAGAAGAGGGTCAACAGCAAGGGTGCGACCAAAATTGGGTTGGGTGCACCTTTGAAGGCTTCCCTTTATTGACGGGACACGCAATAGGATCGTTGTGACCCAACTGGACATTGGCTATTATCTTCTTACGGGACACCGTATGCGTCATCGTCATAATTAGCTATCACGTAATTCGAGCGCCTGCTAAGAGACTCGTTTACGAAAAAAAAGGGAAATGAAAAGCGCTTCCTTTGTACGCCATAAAACGCCTCTCTCATATACGTAAATTTATCGCTGAAGAAAAAGCGAAGAACGCCTACTTCGTCTAAGTGACGCAATATTTTTTTTTGAACACCTGAAATTCAAGTCGTCGCATCTGCCCAAATATTCAATGCACAAGCGATCATTAATGAGAAAAGCCCTAAGAAGTCGACGATGAGCCCGATGTTATCAAGAACGTCGTGTTCATCGAACTACTATAACGATTTATAACGATAAAACGCAATAGCGAAGTTTTAACCAAAATCGAGAAAATTTTAAGCCATATGCAATTCCTGACAACAAATTTTCGATGAATATAATACGAAACTGTTCTCATTTATGTGACATAAGATGCTTGATACGACTTACGTATGCGTGTGTCGTAGGTTTGAATGGAAAAAGAAATTGAGAAAAAGAAGAAAGAAACGAAAAATCACGAAGGTAGGTCAGTTCGTCCGCATTCCATTCCGCTGTACACTTTCTCGTTTATACGAAACGAGTTTTCGTCTTTCGTCACTAAACGTTCTTACGTTCGCGCAGGTCCGTTATTCTGACCTAGAAGAGCACTCTCAAGGTCATGACGCACTGATTTACCGTGACGGCACTCGTGTTTGTACAAAATCGGAAAGAAGAACCGACCAAGTTTCCCCACCTCGAGAACTCGTTATCTAGAGCCAACTCTTCGCTATTCATCTTCTTATCTTCCTCTATTTTCTGCCGGAAGAAGTAGCGAAGCGAGAAGGAGAGAACCTTTTGATGCCAAAAGGTCATTTCTTCCATAAGTAAGACAAAACGGTCGTTCAACGATAAGATGCGTCGATGAGACGTACGCGAGATTTTCGCTTCGGTGGCGCAACGTTTCAACAGAATAGCACGAGCTAGTAATTAATTAGGCAGAAATACACGCGTGAACTCACAAGTAACTGTAATACAGGGTGACCAATGGGAGTGTGTTGAAAGTTACGCCGTACAACCTCAAGCTGATAAATAGTATTAAAAAATGCTAGATAATGTATTTCAAAATTTTTGCAAACGATTGCAGTTCTGTGTTAATTCCAATGGACAACGCTTTGAAAACATATACCACTAATT
>JAITYT010001162.1:642704-655240 GCA_025433975.1 Liostenogaster flavolineata
TTATATAAAAAAAATATTTTCTTATATTTCTTTTATCACGCAGTTCCTAGTGCAAAACGAGTTTCACAAAATTTTATTCCCCGGTTAAGAGGTTAATGGTGTCGACGTGGAAGTGTTTGAAATGAGACGCGTCGACTTCGAGTTCGCGATGTTTGCTCGTAATTCGATTTGGCTTGTGGTTTAGGGCGTTATGAAAGAGACCCTTAATGGGTCATCTATTATTAGGATTTACGATACGATATCTTGAATATCTCGAATGCATCCCAGAAATCGTGTCCTTGTTATTACTCGAGAATCAAAGCAGCGAAGTTTCATCGAGGCGTATTTTATCTTTTGTCTGTTTTCTATCCTCTTTTCGAAACAACGCGACTCTAAGAAATTTCGATAGACGTTACTCGTACGACTCGACAAGTACTTCGACAGAACGCGTTGAAGACTCACAAAGAAGGAAGATGTTCCTCAAAAAAAGAAAACTATGGATACGACGAGTATTTTATCAGTCTACACCAAGCAACTGCCACGAAGACAAACGTACCGTGTGAATCGCAACCGTGTCGTTTAATACGAAGCAGCTGACTTAATTCGCATGCAGTAATTTACATTTTCACCAGACGCGTTTGCACGTCGACGCGCCTCTTTGAACCTATACAAGAAGAGATCGCGTTCTAAAAAAGGACCAATTAATTCGAACGCCAAGCTGATTTCTCGCGAAGGGTATATAACAAGATAAGGTGGTCAAAAGTGCCTCGGATCCGATTTTATCTCCCAAAGCACCATTCGAAAGACCATGTTGTACTAAGTACCCTCCTTGTTGAACAACAGTGTTGAAATTTCGTACAACATGGCTTCTTTTGATAACCGAATGGTGCATTGAAAAATAAAACTGTATCAGGGACATTTTTGACTACCTTGTCTTGTTGTACCTCTTTCCTAGCGACCACTATTTCACGTTTAATTTAGTCCGATACAATTTTAATTGCCATTGCAAAGGTTTTTAATGTTATTCACAATTTTGCGTAAAGAGCAAAATTTTTTAATTTAATCGCGAACATTTGTCATCCGCGTATAAATGACGCAACACTTCCCGGAGAATGTATGTATATCATTTATACGCGTATGACAATGTGACTCGAAGAATTAATCGCGAAAAATCGGAATTAATCGGAGATGCGTCGGTCCATTTAAACGAAATTTTGATTGAAAAAGAAAAGGGGATACGTCTTTATTAATTATTTTGGTAAATGCGCGAGACGATCGATGGATTCCTCTAGTGATTAATTTTACACTCGAAAAACATTTTCATCCGAATGAACAACGTACGCTCGCGGTTCAAATATTCGTTGGATCTAGTCTTGGCCAAAAAAATAAAATAAAGATAGGAATTCAAATTAATGCAACGTGAGATCGTCCAAATCGTAACAACAAAATGATCGTGTTACGCTGAAAGAAAGCTAGTACTTATCGTAATAATTATTACGGAGGCAGACGTCGTGTTTCGACAAATGTCTCGCATTGATTTATCGCACGAAATTACGTAGGTACGTACGAATTTAAATGACTTACGCAGTTAATAGTCCTCATCAACGAACGAAAGAGCGATACAGGAAAAAAGGTCGATACGATCGCGTTTATCTAAGTCCTTTCAAAAAAACTCTGTTATCGTGATTTAGTATAACGTGCACACACGAATTTCTTTCCATTGCACATCAGGATTTACGAGCTGCCAGAATAAAATAGCTTCGATATTTTTTCGATAAGCTAGCGGATAATTATCGAACAACGAAGAATGTAAGAAAGAAGTAGAAGAAAGACAAAAATCGATAATAAAGCTAAACGACGATAAAGATTATTTTGCAATTGTGAATAATTTTTGTTTCAATGGCTTTAGAACAGTAACGACGATAGAAATAACAAAAATAATGATAATGATGATGATGATGATGATGACAAAGACGAGAACGATGAGGATGATAAGAAAGCCGCCCCGACAGCATGATGGTGATGATGATGATGATTATGATGATCATGACGAGGACGAGGACGAGGACGAAGACGACGACGATAATGATGATGATGATGATGATGATAATGACGACGACGGTTATGGCTATGAGAATCGAATATAGCGTGTTGCCCGTCGTCCTGAAGTAATCATCATTTGGCACAGACCAATGGGAAACACCATGAGACTGTGCAGGTAATCCGTGATGCACTTCATAAAAGTCCGCCTCCTGACACGACTGGAGACAGTTTGCAACGTAACGTCGTACGATCGGTATGCCTCTTGGATAGAGAAAGACTTACTTCGTGTTTCTGTAATTATTTCTCGTATTTCGATCGGAAACACTCGCTGACGTATTCGGCGTCGACTCTTACGGCGTCTTCACCGTCGTGCGTGGAGTTAAAATCGTATCGCATCGTCTTATTGTCGCCTCAATCGAAACTTTTTTCTACGACACGGAGGACACAAGATACATCGTTGGTTTATGTAAAAAGTACCACAAGAACATTGATCGATAGTGGCTAAAGGTTCCAAGGTAAGCGAAAATAATGTTAGAATCGCGCGATTGTTCGATATTTCGTAAACAGAAAATAATTTGTCGTTTTTTCGATAATAGATCGTGTTCTTTACGCGCCTACCGTACGAATAAATAAGAAATATTTTCTATCACGACGTGGTGTCTTTCTAGTTGGAAATTTTCTTTAATCTTAACACATTTGTTCGACCGGCAGGTTGATCACTGCGATGTTTTCGCTTGATATCGTCTTGAGAAACATTTGACCAAAAGTCTAATTTTATCAAACATTCGTTCAACGATAATCAAACGCACAATTGTACATGTTGTCAGTTTGTCTTGTCCCTGCCTAGAGACTACCTATCGAAATAGGCGTCTAATTTTGTTGGCATTTCTAGAGAACAGTAAGTGCAGTGATAATTTATCCAAAGATAAAAATTGCATACAAATAGAATTTATTCCGATGAAAATTTGTCATACATCGGCAAAAAATTTCATTTAACGCATTTATTATATTGCCAATTGCATAGCTGAGATTCCCTATAAGGAAGCAACGCATCATACAAAATATGAATCGACCTTTATTTCATCGTTACCGCTTCGCGATGATCACGCTAAATAAAAGAAGAACCCACGAGCATAGGCAGTGTTGCTACCGCGACGAATAACGACGGCTGTTGCCGTTGCTAATGACGGGCGATTTTGATCGTCCTCCGTCTTAGTTAATCCTTTAGCTACAGAGTAATTTCAAAAAAAAGCTTGCATCCTACAGTGATGTACTCACAAAAGCAATCGTTCCCCTTTAATCGATTTGGTAACATTTAAAACGCTGTCCGATTAACTTGATCGTCGATGAAAATTGTCATTTTGATCAATCCTAAAGTATTTTTTCAAACTGTCTATGTATACCATTGTGGAAGTTAACAACTATTTTTGTCCGTTCGTACGCATAAACATACGCGCGTCCTTTTTAGATAATAAATGGAACCGATTCAACGTGCAGCGAAATAAATAAGAAGGCAAAGGCAAATGCGGATCGAATTGAATTGATTAAGCTACGTTAATTACCCGTAATGGTCTCGACGTCGCAAGTGGTGATAACAGGACTCGTTGCTAATCTATTCTTGGATGACCTTAGGGCCTGAAGAGTCGCCCTAGCCGTCGGTGAGACCTTTAGGGAGGTGGGGGATGGTCTAGTTGGGCCTTCGGGCCGCTTTGGACCCACATCCTCCACGGCGGCCAGTTTGGACGCTGTGGCGACGAGCGAGATCGCCTCACTTTCCTACGAAAAAAAGACAAGAAATTTCTGCATTAGAGATGTTACGAGAAACGACTCTTTTCTGAATGTTGGAACGTCAAAACGAAAAAACAAAAAACGAGACATTTCTTACAGGATAGCAAAGCAATTAATGACGCGCGACTTGCTTATTATCTCCGAAAGAATCGTCGAGCAGGAATCCTCCTCCCTTCATTACCGTTTCGAGACACAAGCTGATCGATTGACAGAGCAGACCACGGTCTGCTAGCTAACAATGATAGTCACCGACGGTCTATACCTCGATTCGTACAAACCATGTGCTTCGTCGTCGATACTTTCCTACATGCCTACTTATGTATCTGCTAGTTACGAAGTCCGATGTACGCATACACACATATATATATATTTTGAAAATGGCCTAAGTCAAGAATTTATAAAAGATGAACTTATCAATTATTTCGCGATGCATTCTTTTACATTATCGTGACCTGAAGCATTATTTGCATAATCACAACAATTGAACCGTTATATTCAATTGGTTGTTACATTGTTAAACAAAATTTAACATATTTCGCATCTATTTTGGTAGTCGATTAAAAGTCACATGGCCTCTCGTGAATTCGTGATCAGATAGCAATTCAAGTACATATATTTATAATAATTCACATTTGAAAAATGTCGGAACGTTATGTCGCTGAAACGATCAAGGATTTTGTTTGGTCGACCTAACCGATGTACTTCAAATGTATCAATTCTAGCAGAGCCACATACATGTACTTCGCGCTTGATTTCCATCCAACGACTAACTGAAAAGTATTCTTACCTATCATCCAGTTATGGTATCTTATCGTGTCGCTCGAGACCGCGTTTTTCTAAGTGACGCACGTCCTCTACTGCGATACAAGATGAGGGAAAGACACGATTCAAGGTGCATGCCTAACAGATAACGATTACCGATCGTGTGAGTAATGTACGCGGTACGATGTTATCACGGAAGGGATTCCTTTAACGCGATAAATTAAAGAAAAACTAAAAAAATCTCAATCGATGCTACTACATACGGATCGACATCACGTAGACATAATGCACTCCGTTGTAAGTATGTCCCAATTATCGTATTGATTCGTATAACAAACTTACAACGTACGATTCAATTTATCAACTTTTCTAAGGTCGATTATCTCAAATAAAATAATACAGTGCCAATAGACAAAAACGAATCGTGTGTGCTTTCAAGTAGCATCCAAATGCTCTTTTCTTCGAGGGACTCGCTGCACTTCTAGCTAATTTCCCAAACCAGCAAGACCCCCTTCCGACCGTCAAATAAAAGTGTTATAAAAGGAATTTAGAAGTACTGTTTACGATACATTTTCAATAGCTAATAACAGTTTCCAACAATTGATTGCCGTGCTACCAAGGACGAGAGATCTTCGGAGCTTTATACTGTAGCAGCTATCTAAATATAGTCAGTTTTACTGTCAGTGAAATATAGTCAGTGAAACATCATAGTGGGAGAATTCCTTTGTACCTTTCAAACGTGCAGTCAAAAAAGATCGATCTAATAGTTTTTTTAATCTAGTCGCCTCTTCTACATCTGACGTCCTCCCACTTAGGTATTCGAACTAACGGTGACTTAAAAACTTTTTAAAAAACTAAACACATTCATCCTTACTCTTCGAATTCAACGTTTGACCGATAAAACGTACGTTCTCACCCAGGTTCGGTCGTAACACCATCAGCATAGTCTGGACACAAAATTGAAAAGTATTGCGAACGGTGAACGGCATCTTTATCAACTTCCTGGCGATTTTTCCGCGCGTTATCTCGAAGATCAACGTAAAGATCGATGAAAAGGGGAAAAAATGTACGCGCTTTTAACCGACCGCATTTAACACTCGTCATCGACTGAAACGCTGTTGGTGCGTCGCCGGGGATAAATGGTCGACATTTGGTTTCGCGACGCTTAAAAGCACGTGGTTATGCTCGACCGTGTGGTATCACACGTACGCACGCACGCATTAACCGACCTAGCACGCGTGTGCGTGCACGACTATGCAGATATGCGCTTGTGTGGGTATAAAGATTTTTAGACGCACGGTTTGAATTCTTTTTCATACTCTTCTATACGCTTCTGCCTTTTCTATACAGAAAATATGCACTATAATTGTACATAAGAGTCACATCGACATTAAGTTAACGCACAGACCGTACCGAATACTTATCTTTTTAGACTATAATCTGTTTAATTCATCCTTTCTCTTTTAAATGTAAGAAAGAAAGGCTAGATCATTTGTTCGACGTTTTATAATAGCAGCGAATTCATGAATTATTCATCTTTCCCTTCTCCGCTTTCCTCGATTGTGTGTTAGAAAAAATGGAAAGAAAAGACGCGGCGGGGTCGTCGCACGATCGTCACGCATTGAAAATCGCAGGACACTCTCAGCGAGACCATAAATGAATTTAGAAAGTATAGAATTTGCTCATACGCGATCCTGCGAATTATTTTTATCCCCGAATTATACCGAATTCTCTCGTTGCGATTGTATCAGTTTGCGTTCCGTTTCGTAGAACGTCCGATTTGATTAGTCCACTGCTCTCGAAAGCTCTATCTTTCTCTCGTCGAAATTGTACAGTTAAACGAGGACAAGTGCCAGGGACTCCATTTGCTATTTCTATTCGTTAGCGTGCACGTCGTAACGTTTTCGTCGTACCGCGAATTTTGTCCTTTCGAGCGAGAAAAATCATCGTGGCGATCAGCCACGATTAAAGGGACAACAGGTTGGACGTAAGACGCCCAATCGTCGATTCACGCCGTGAATTTGGATGATTTAATGAAAACGCATACACGGTAGCTCATCGACAATCTTTTCTTTTGGAGAAACTTATATCGACCGTCTTCTCGAATCTTCTCGAATTCTTCTTTTCGGAATGATATTAAGAGGAACAGAGAAATTCAACAGAGCGACGCGTTAAAGCAAGCTCGATCTAAGTGGACAAACGTTGTCAACTGTATACCGAGTGGTAAGTTGGTTGTGGTATTTTTCACGTAATTCAAGTCGAGCCGAAGGGACGCGTCATCTTCTAATTTCGGACGCGTTATGAACATCTCTAAGCGTTCACCATCTTCCCTTCGCTCGGTCTTGACCGTTGACGCGTCCTCTCCCATCTTATTTTCGAGCGGGAAAACGATCGAATCGCCCGGAAGACGCGTCACCCAGGAAACTAACTCCAAATGCGCTGTCTGCTAACCCGTTCTGTCACGCGTTTGCTGTCGGGATCAGGAATCGTGATAAATTCCACGAATGGACCTTCTCGTTCCTTGACCCGTTCCTGGGACAGGTGCGGGTGCGTTCGGTCGGCCTGAAGTTAGTTGGAACGAGCTTCGCGAGTTCGTATTGTCACGTGACAAACTGAAATGCACGTGGGTCTTTTTAAACCGTTTTTCGTTATATATTTTATTCACGGTTAGACGTTTTTTTAATGCCTTTTATTCGCAATTGCGCGATTTATTTAGCACGTTAAAGCAATGCAAGACATTACCTTTTCCCATTTTACCAAATACTTAACGTTTTTCATATGTTTATCCAATTAAGTGTCTTTAGTGATTGCATCTCCGTTACAAATTTTGTTGTTTAAATTTGAATTTAGAATTAAATTTACAGATTTTATACTTAGTCGAAAGTCACTTTTTTCATGACTCTTTTTAGATGGTACACATCCACCGTGTAAAAAGAGACTCAGAATTCCTGAGATTCGCGACGCCCTCCTGCTGCTCTTCCGTAGCGTCGCAGCGGATACGATCGTTTTGTTCTTCTTCCTGTATCACGTACGATTTATTTCAGGATAGTGACTCGGCCGCGACGCACCCCGTGCAAATGCGCATGTGCATTTTCAAAGTGCAACAGCTCCTAAGAGAAAGTAGCTTTTACCTAGACAATGCATCGGCCAAATTCCTGTTCATCCCTTCTTGAAACTTCGTCCTAATGATTTCCATGTTTTTTGATACTTTAAGTTATGCGATTGGTCCGATTACGTTGATGGATTTTACGAACTAATTCTTTAGTGCGATCAATTTCATACGATTAGAAACGTTTAGATATTCGAGAATCGGCTTGAACTTCACGCAGGAACGTGATCCTGCTGGCACGTAGGCAAGAATAAATAAATGATAAAGCCTAGAATAAAGGAATCTCTACTATTCCCTAAATAAGTTTGATTTTAATTTCTCTGAAGTTTTCTTCGATCACGAGACATCTTCTTAACAGTCTGCTCGCTTTTGTTTGGCAATATAGATGCCGGTTAAGCGTTATAACGTATCTTGCCTGCTTCAACAAATTTCCGTTTGGGAAAGTTTCGTCCAGATGTTAGCGCTGATAAGTTATCCGTTCTTCATTGATATAGCGATAAGAATCGAACGTGATTATCGTACGTGTGTAAGTAGGATGTGCGCGAACGATTTACATCGATAAAATGGAACTGGAGGGATGTATTTTTAGCTAACGTACACACGAATTGCCTTAAGCGACGAATCAATTCGGACGGCTACCATGTCAATTCGAAACCAGTTACAAATCAAATACAATACAATTTTAGCATTAATTTTTCAACGAACACGGAACTTTTATTGACGAAAAAAATGGCGTTAAAATCGAAAGGAGAGCTTTGGAAGTAAAAAATGTATAAAAACACGCATGATGAAATTCGATCGTAGCGAGACTCTGTCCTTGAGAAAAATTGACCGACGACGATAGAATCGAGCAACCCTCGCTTAAGTTAAAGTTAGATCTAACGGAACGTGACATGTTCAAAATTTAAAATAAATCGATAATTTCGTGATCGATGACATTATAAAACTGCCTTCTACAACTACGCCATCAAACTCTTACTTTGGGCTCGACTCGTTCAATGTGCTCCACCCGGTATAAGACCGTCTATTCGTGCCCCATGTCACGTAGACGCAAAACAATCAAACCCTTTCTCTGCTCGGGTACACATGCTTCTAGTGCGCAGTTTTTATTTGTTGACCCTTTACCAAGGAAGCCGTACAACGTGCTGATCCTCGAATATCACGCCACTCGAGTTACAGGAAATTCGGAATACCTTCGTATTTGAGGGTCTGAAGAACGTTGAAGAACAAGAAAGTGTCCGCTTTCACGAATCGTTCAAATGCGTCTAGAAATTGAACATTTCTGCCATGTTGAATCCTGAATTATCCATTCGATCGATGAAAACTAATCGATTGCTCAAAGACTAGGAATTATCTTTTAATTCTCGATCGAATTTCAAGCGGATAATCGGTTTGGAATCGAATACATATGGTAGCAGTTTATCTCGTTGCCTGGCAAGCATGTGAATAAATGAAACGCGGTTCACATATGCACACGTGTCTTTGACAAAGGTATCTTCTGCATAAGTACTTGCGAACGTGTAACCGATTACGTCATCTCACCATCTCGCTTTCCCCTTCTCTCCCTCTCTCTTTCTCATAACAGTTCTCAAGAGCAACAAGATACAATTGTTGAAACAAGTACACCGAGCAATGACCAAATTCGAAACTGGTCGCTTTTGTCCTGGTATTTTTGCCACGCGTGTCAGAACGATTTTTCATACATACATACATACATACAGTGAAAGTAGAAAGAAGTATTTCTACATTTATCGAACAAAACGCTGTAAAACTGTAATTTATTATTTCATTTTCCGTAGACAATATTTATATCTATATATTCTGTGAAATCTGTAGATTAGATACTGTAATATCAAAAGGCAAGCTACTTTCATTAAGAATAATCAAAGCTAGATTATCGGAAGTAAAACAATACCATGTTTTTATTTTATTCTTATTATTCTTATTCTTACACGGTTTACAACTGACAAGCAGAGAGATCGAGGAAAGTCTAACTAATTAATGATTTCATGGAAGAGTGAAGCAAGATTCTACAAAGAATGACATTAAACTTATTTAATTTAATGCCTAGGAGAATTGCAACAATGTTAAAGTAAAATGATATAAAAGAAATATTAATTATATTGTACTTTTTTTTTGTAAATTTTAAAGAAGATAACGTATATATGTTATTCACATATTTTTGATTTTTTAATTAATTTCACAAGTTAAACAAATAATACTATAGATTTCGTAGAATATCCTGCGTCTACGCGCTGATCGAAATGACCGAAGAATACCTGATTTACAATCGAATTTTCTAACAATGAAGTTATTATTTTTTTGGCATTGAACGTCGTACGATGATCATCTAAATCAGAGACAGTACCGACAGTGATGTGTAAGATTACGGAAAAAGTTGAAAGCTAAATTCATTTTAATAGGAACGACACAAAAAAAAGTATAATAAAACGAACACATAGATTGAAACATATCTATTGTTTAATATTTTGACGAACAATCATCGATCAACAAATAGTCTTAAACTGAAAGTCATCGCGATGCTGTTCGCTCCTTACCATCGTTCGATCTTTACTACGTTTCTCTTGGATATTGTTTACTTATCACGATCACGCATCGATCGGATGTATCGTTAGGAATTTTTATCGAGAAATAACATAAATTTCGGCCTTTTTGAAAGAAGAAACGAGGAAGAGGTGTTCAAGCTTGCCTAACGTTACGCCTCCCGTATGGAAACAAGTACGTAAGAAGTGCAAATTATTTGAAAGTCAAGTAATTTAAGTTCTAGGAAGACGCCGTCTCGTTCGTCAATTTGTCCGTTCGTCCACTGAATCTTACGTACGATTTGCTTGTCCTTTGCTAATCGTGACTTACGGCGAAACATCTTTATCGAGAGAAACGGATATTACCATCGATGCGAATTATTCTTTCCCATGTCTTTGGTGGATTTCACTGAGTTTAAATTTATTATTATTTTACAAACTAATTTACAAAACGTACAGCGAAAATCTGTTAACGAAACTACCAGTGGTATTACAGGTATCTTTTACGTGACGATCTAGCTGCCCGATCGCAGACGGAAATATGAATAATTGAATAGCAAAAAAAACTTTGTGAGTTTGCACTGCATATGTAAATATTTATATATATATATGTATGTATGTGGATATATATATTCGAGAGATAGGATAGGTGGTGGTGGTGGTGGTATTAGATTGTCTAGAGTTTTACGAATCTCGGGACAAGGTTCGATACGAGGATAAGATGGCAAGGGACACATTTTAAGATAAGAGATAGAAAGTTAGCCATCAGAAGTGAGTAATGACGATTAGAAAAGCAGCTATGAGTTTAAAACTAATATTTAAATGTGTTGTACGTTATACACGTATAAGTAAATATATCGTATATTGCTATACAACATTCTATACGCGATACACGATTGGACGTCTTTCTTTTAAGTACGTATACGATACGTACACATATGACATGCACGTACGTACGTATGACGCATCATCGAGATTGGAATAAAAAAAGAACACGTGTTATGCATATATACAGAACTGAGTGAGGAACGAGTGATGATCCAATACCCGGTTTTACGCAATTTTACGATCTTCCATGAAAAAGAATGATTTAAAAAAAAAATTGCATTAATTTTGAAATCTCCCTCATGGTTCTAAGTAAAAAAAAAAAATATCTACACTGTATAGAGTTCCCCTTCTTACTAAACAATTCTTGTTATAATATCATTCTCTTTGAAGAAATTTGACATTTTCGGATAAGATAGACACCTTGTATATGACGCATGTACAAAGACGAACGGCCGCCATTTTTACTCGACCGTTTGTTCATTACCCCCTCCAAACATCTTGTCGACAGTTCGGTTTATGCGCTTACGATTCTCATTGCACGTGCAAATATAATTCTCAACTCTGCGTGCTAACGCGAGAACTAAATTATGCTAATAAGAGATTATGGTACGTTATGCAGTAAACAGGCAAATGTTGCGTATCTTGTTCCTAGAGAGACGTCCGTTATAATTAATTATTGTTATCGGCAAAATTAATAACCGGGGTGAAATAAAAAAAGAGTCGAAGAAGAAATTTAGCCAAAGAACGAACGAAGATACGAAAGCAAGACTTTTGCTATTTAGAAAAGCTCGACACTGGATCATAATATCGGCAATTCGTAGCCCATCGATACGTCGATGAGAATACGTCTGAAATCGTATCGTTAGAGACGTAACTAAGGTATCAATTCACCATATTATTGAACTTGCCGTATTGACGATCATTATTATTATTATTATTATTTTTATGATGAAAACCATATTCGATATCAGTTAGCAAATAATACCATACGTGTATAAATAATTAACGTATTGTGGATAAGGATCGAAAATTTCGTAAAAAATTTTTGCAATGTCATAGTCGCCATTACAAATCGTTCCATTTATCGATGGCACAAAAGCGCTTGGATATCTTTGTCTATCACAGATCACAAGGAGTATCCTTTTTACGCGATGACGAAAGAAAGACGCTAGAACGAAAATCGCGAAAGAACAATTAGAAACTAATCAGTCGTTTAGCGATCGATCGTGACTTATTACAAAAATGAAATGTCTTCAAAATTTACGACATATGATGCAACCCAACTCGTTAATAATGAACATCATCGCGATATATCGTTTGATAAAATCGATCGATCGAAACGTTCGGAACATCGTACCACTCTATAATAATTGAGCCGTTCAGTGCACGCATCGATTAACTCCATAAAACAAAAGGTGGAGAAATGCGATGAAATTAGAAACATTGCTTTATAAAATTCCTTTTATAATATAAATTCAAACGAA
>JAITYT010001162.1:687443-700846 GCA_025433975.1 Liostenogaster flavolineata
ACCGGTTACCCGCGAAACGTGATTTCGTCTAATTATTCGTGTTTCAACGGGGAGATTCGATTACAAAGTTTTCTTTAGATTCGCGAGTGCATCATCGATATCCACTCGCTCGTATTGCGAGGAGAGCGTAGATAGTGAATGATATTTTATAAGTTTTGATAGAGGTTGCGATATAGTTTTGGCTCGTCTCGAATCATTTGCGAATTGTTTGAAAATTCGTTATCCGATAGAGGAGATTCAAACTCTGGGCTTCCTTTGGTTGGTGGATTTTCGCGTAGAAAGTTGATGGACATACGCGTAGGAGGAAGAAATTATATTTTTTTGCTTTATTCGGAAAGGGAAGAAAATTTCTCGAAAAAGAAGTCAGTATTTTGCGTTGTAATTCCGAAATTGCGTGGATAAACGAGAATTACGATTCCAGCGCACGTTGTGGTGATTCACGTTCACGTATTGCAAATCAACGTCAAGAGGAAGAGAAAGGCTAATTGATTTCTGCGATTATGTCGCGTTATGTTTATATTAGGTCACAAATGTCCAATTACTTTAACACGATCCGTGCCGGATGGATTTTTGATTACTTTCCGTTCAGGTCGTGTGGAACGTACTATATATGCCCTACGCTATTACGATTAATAGTTTTGCTTCTGATTTTTGCCCTGTAAGTTTTGTAATTATCTAAACAACATAATTATCGAGAAAAGGGTGCAGAATGTAAATTGCATTAAACAACAAAGTAATAAATTTAATTATTATGAAAGTATTTTAACAAGCACACGGTTCAACATTTACTCTACCAGGCGAATCGCGTGTTTCTACATAATATTTTTAATGATATCTAAATTAATTTAAAATAAGACTTTTTATTTTAAATATTCTTAATGTATATATTATCGTTTACGTTGCAAAGGGTACAGCAGGATAACATGGTCAAAACTGCCTTTGAGCCGATTTTATCACCACTCGCATTCCAAGCTTCTTTGCTGCTAGGAGTAAGAAGTTACCGTTGAGATGGCAAAACTATCGATAGTTTAACCGCGTACTTTGATTAATTATACTGCTTCTTGCTCGAGATATAACGAACCAAAATTTTAGTTCGAAATCGGACATTTTATATTTACGATATATTTGTATTAACGATATGGTCTCTTTTTACGTCATATTTATTCGTTCTTCACGCGTTTAATTTTATTAAAATATTTTATCTCCGATTCTACGTTCTTACTCTTTCTTCCGACGATAAGTTTGTATTTTCATAAGAACGATACGTTCGTGTCAGCTTTTTTGTCAAAGAAATCGTCTATTTCAAGACGTTTGCATCGGTTCTTTCTTCGAGCCACTTCAAACGTTCTCCTCCTCCTCGTTGTCACACAGAAAACATACTTTGTTCCGTTATATTAAAATAATCTACATTTATGGTTGGAGCAGGACGACTACGTCCATATGCAAACCATTTGTCGTTGTTACCATCGTTGTTATTCCTCTTTTCGACGTTTTCACGAGCAAAGGAAAACGAACAAGTTGAAACTTTCCTTAGGATTTCTTCGATGTCTCGACGCTCTGGAAGAAACGAACTGCCAACATCATCAGCGGATAAAACGCAGCCAGCGCGCAAAGAATGTTTATTCGGCGTTATTCGTCGTAATCCAAGATCAACGGTATCATAATAAAGTTCTGAAGTTCTTAGGTCGAATGCTCGAAGTATGAAATATTCTCGGACGGCTTGTTTACCTCGTCTCAACGAAATCCATAGTTTTGCCCTTGGAGTGTTTGCCATTACCACGTTTTTGAATAGATTCGCAAGGTGGAAGAAGACAAACATCCGAACGAACGGGATGTTAACGGCGAAGATCGTCACGAGCACGCTTAAGCCGTTGTTTCGAAAGGTTCCAGGATTTTGGGAGAAACTAACGCTTCGTGGTTCGTAACAAAGACACAATAGACGCGTCGTTGCCGCGTTCCTTTTGGAATTTCGTCGAACCGAAAGGGATTCCTGCACATTGTTTACGTCGAGCTTAGAATCGCTACTTTGTCCGAAGTTCGTATTTTCCTATCGAAGTTGTAATTTTCTAAATAATAACGAATAATAACAAATAATCCGCTAAATTTCTCCTTCGAAGATTCGAATCGTTCCGTTATCCATTCGACGTCGCGTTGTGTAAAGTTTTTCGGTCGATTGAGTTTCGCCTTCACGAAAATAATTTTTTATGAGGAATTTTACGCACGTATACGCGAGTTATCGAACGGATTAAATTCAAGCGCGAGTACGTTCTCTAAAAGGGAAGAACGACAAGGGCCACGAATACAGAGGAGGATATAGCGTGAATCGATTAGAACGAAATAATTCGATAAAATCATAGTTGGCGGTAACGTTCGTTTTTTCGCTTATTTCGAAATATCTTCCTTAATCTCTCTTTGCGTGCGCTTACTCTTGAGTGCTTCTTTTTCTCTAGTTTTCCGTGTCCGATACACTCGGACATCTCTTTTAACTGACGTTTAAATTGCCGCACACTTGAATCGAATTATCTTTAATCGTTTTTCGAAAGTTCTTCGACGTGCACATTTTTTTCTACCAAACGATTTTTGTAGGTTATTTTATTCAAAATTATCATACACTTGATAGAACCACACTGATGCTTCTTTTTTAATTCATTTTTGCTTCTAAACGTACGGTGAAGTTTTTGGAACAGTCAGGCGGAAACAACGTGCTAAAAGAAATATACGGGAGATTTCGTATTACTCGTAATCGTCCGACCGAAATTCAAATCGCTTCACAGACGCGATTACAGACATTCTTGATGCGTTCGTCCTTCGATTTTAGTCCCTATAAATACGCGTACACGTACGTGAGAATTTGCATTTCGAAGAGATTTTCGTACCGATTTTCGATGCGTTCGATCGGAGAGGTGTCGGCACGCGACACGATTTATCCGTTTTACGTTTGTGTTGTCTTCCGTGTGTTTCAGCGTACGTGACGTCGAGGTTCCCATCGGTGGACGTTAGCAGCGTGAAGCAAGTGCTGGCCTACAAATGCAAGGAGAACTCGACCGCCCTTAAGATGAAGTCTATACGATATATTTGGTGAGTATCTCGTCGAGCCATAAAGTCTTCGTGATCGACCAACGAGCTAACGTCGTTGGCATCGTCCATTGATTAACTTGCGACTAAGCTTTCGTCTAGAAATTAGACGTCGCGCGTTACGATGACGCGTCTTAGACGAGTTATTTCTTTAATGATAAATTAATGATAAGTGAATCGTTATCGTTAATCGCGTTTTCGCGGTATATCTCGAGATAATAGGTATTTCTTTGACAACGCACGTAAGGACATCGTGGGATTTGTTCTCTTTTTTTTGTATCGCTGCTGCAACGGGTTTGACTCTTTCTTAGGAACGTTTGATTTTTTTTTCTTCCTTCATCGATCTTCGTAAAGGTAACATTTTTTGTTCCTCGATCGATACGTTCGCAAGGATTTCAGGGATTCGACATATTAGCGCGTTTAAGTTTTTTCACGTCGATTAAGCACGAATCATCGTTAAGTCATTACGACATCAGGGGAGTTTCTCGAGCGTCTTACTTGAAATACGCGATCCTGTATTATCGATAAATCAGCTCTCAGCGATCGAAGGTTTATCGTTGATACCGTGGCTGATGCAAAATTGGACGTTCGCTTCCAGCGTTTATAGGATGAACACTTCGAAGCGTGAGCCGTCTCACGTAAAATACATTCTTTGATTTCTTCTTAACTTTTTGTATACGAATTTTCTGTGGTTCTGAAACGGCACGGAAAATAAGAAGCGTCGATTATCGGCTACCAATCAAGGAGAAGTTTAAACAAAATTCAGTTCACCGATTGCGCGAGCCCTTATCGGTCGTGTGTCGCCTCTGGATTCTAACGCAAACATCAAATAAAACTTCGACCAAGCGGAAAGTCATGCACAAAGCGGCCGAGTCCACCGAGAGTTAAAATTAAATTGCGATATAATTTCAGGATTAAAAAGGTCATTACCAAAAGCTTAAACGGAATAAATAAACGCGAAGAAGCAGGAATATCCATGAATTTGACGAAACTTTAACTTTGGACTTTATTAAAACGTGAAAAGACGTTTCGTTTAAGGGAGCATCGTCGCTCGAAGGAAGTTAACGATCTTGGCCAGCTCGTATAAGAGCACGGAGAGAAAGAATTTGCGTAACAAAGAAACTCGCGTTTTTGACATCATTCTCGCGTGCTGATTCTCGCGTTTTTGACCAAAATGGCGGAAGAACTCCGCGGAATGTCGTTTATTACGCGTATGGTTTTCGACCTTTAGCGAGGCAACGAGATCGTTCGCGGTCAAAGGGGTACCGTGCAATTCGATCGATGCGACACTTTTTGAAAATTCTTTCGCGAGAAGAGATTTCCTTGGCCACTCCGTCGTTAGAAGGTCCGGATAGGTTCGAGAAATTTCCTTTGATCGATATAACGCTGGCGAAAGATATTACGGGATTATTCTTACGATAACGGATTACGCGCGAGAACAAAATGCAAAGCGGAACGAAAGAACGAAAAGAAAACGTAGGTACGCGTCGATCTAACTTTCGTAACACACCGGGTTACAGCGAGAGGCAGGACACCGATGCCTCGCCGAGGGGCGAGCCCGAGGACAAGTGAGAGGGGGCAAGGGGTGCGTGTAGGGTGCAGCCCACCCTTATACTTCGCCGCGTCCTCCCGCACCCTCGGACCATCGTGAAGCTGCATTGCCCCAACTACTACCATCACCATCGTCATCACCATCAGCATCAGCGGGAGGAGCATCACCACTACCATCACCACCAGCAGCAGCAGCAGCAGCAGCAGCAACAACAACAGCAACAACAACAACAACAACAACAACAACAGCAGCAGCAGCACCACCACCACCAGGAGGAGCAGCAACAGCAGCAACAAGAGCGACAGCGGCGACCAAGCGAGAGCGACAACGAGCACGAGCACGAAAATGAGATTCGATACCACCTCTACCGGTCGCCAACGCCGACATCCAGCGCCGTATCGGACTCCCTGGAGGGTCTGATGCGTCTGCACGCTATCCAGCGGGCCCTCCGGGACACTCTGCGCACCGCGGCGGCCTCCTACTTTTAATTAAGGATCCAACGATTAACTCGAGCCCCTTCCTACCTCCCCGTCACGCTCTCTCTCTCTCTCTTTCGCTGCTTCCTTTCTTTTTCTCGCAGTTTCTAGTTCCCCTCTTTAGCTTTACATCCATCTATCTTAACCACCTACCTACCTATCTACCTAATATCCGTCTATCTAGCCATCCATCTATCTGCCCATCTTCCGACCAATTTACCTACCTCCATTTACATGTTGACAACCTATCTACCAACCTGGCTATCAACCTGGCTACGCACATACTTATCTACCTACTTGGATATCTGTGTCCGTTCTCCCTTATCGTTTCTCTTTTATGCACGATCTAATCGCGTACGTACACGCAAACGGACGAACACCCACGCGCGATTGGGTAGTACCTTTGCAACGAGACTCTGATAAATCGTGCGACGTTTCGAGGGTGCACGAGACTCCGCGAGAGGGACACGTTCCGATCTTGTGAATTCGAATCACGACGAGACGAGTGAGGATAGATGCACGTTGGCTCCATCCTCGATCGAATGGAAAGGGAAAATAGGAAGAAATAGGAAGAGAGAAGAAGATCTTTCGACGGTTACGTCGAAAGGTACTCGGATCTCTTGTCCCGTTTCTGGTCGTTGGTCGATTCGAACGAAATTTTCTGGAAATCGCGCTTTTACGCGAAAGGAGGGCGCGAGAGAGACGGAGAAAAATGGAGAAGCTTTAACGAATAGCGTCAGGATGTTCCGAAAGACTGCGGATGACGCGCTATTAGAGATCGATGTGTCTTTTATCGTTCGTTTTGTGCGTCTTAAACCGCGCACGATAAAAAGAAATTTTCGATCTTCTCGACCGATTCCTTCCTTTTTCTCTAGGTGAGATATCTTCTTTCGTATTTTGCTTTTTTTTTTTTTAGAAGATCGATAAATTCGTGATTCGTAATCCGCGCTACGCCCATTTCGTTGTTCATACCTATCGATGGTATTTTTCTCTTATGTATTTCTTTCAGATTTACGTGTCAAACTCGATCGATTGTTATACATTTGCCGTTTCTTCGACAAAAGGAAGGAAACGCGGAAATAAAGTTTCGTCGTCTTCTTGAATCAGACGATGTTTAGAGGAAGGAAAGAGATAAAAAGGTGGAAAAGTTCTGTTTCTTGGATTTTGTCGTGACGGCAAATATTAAATTTAATCCTTTGGAATCTTACGCTGAAATGTACACGAAATCAATTA
Organism: Liostenogaster flavolineata; assembly: GCA_025433975.1. Classification (NCBI taxonomy): domain Eukaryota; kingdom Metazoa; phylum Arthropoda; class Insecta; order Hymenoptera; family Vespidae; genus Liostenogaster; species Liostenogaster flavolineata. The sequence continues at coordinate 693,780 of JAITYT010001162.1, forward strand.
AGTTTCTCCCTTTGGTACGTTCATTATTGAGTTCTTCTTCCGTAGAAAGGCGTGCTCGCGTTAAATCTCTTTTCTCCTTACTTCTTCTTTATGAAAGGGAAAGTAACGTCGGTAAAAATCGGACGTGAAACTTTAGCTCCAAATGGACAGTTCGTTGATCGACTAAATTTCAAGAAAATTCGCGGATCAAGTTTGACACCTGACGCGTTCATCGGGTCGCGTGAGCCCTCGAAACGTAGACGCGCTATCCGTGGAAAGCATTGGATTGACTCGCGTTTGGATGGCGAAGAAATAGTAAAAGAAAAGAGAGAAAAAAAGTGACGATTGCTCCACGGATAATGCGTCGCGATTGGAATCATACGGGAAAGTGAATCCAATGGAGTAAAGAGACAAACGAGCGGGGAGAAAAAGCGAAAGGGGAATAGAGTGAGAGGATGGGGTAAGGAGAGAAAAACACGAGGAAGAGAAAAGAAATGGAGCCTTCAGCTAGAGAAAGGGGCGTTTTCGAGTCTCGATGAAGCAATGACATTGTCACGATGGAGCTAAATTCGATACGATAGAGCGTTACGTAAAATCAAATTATTGAAACGATCGGAGGCAGCGTGGATCAATATTCCGTAGACGATTGATATCGGATTAACCAGACTCGTCTTCTCTGTTTTTTTCGATGTTTTTCCGATGTTCTTTCCAAAACGTTGGCTTTTTTTTCGTACGCAGTACTTATCGCCTTATCGACCTTTTAAGCGACCGTTTTTTCCGGCAACGTTAACGCCCATACCTTAAAATTTATTCCGTTACCGACTTGATCCACTTTGCCCTCAGGAAGCCGTTGCCGTTGGATCGATGATTCGTTGCTTCGTCGTGTAAATTAAGGGGGTAGTGAAATTCGTGGGTGGAAAGGCGTGTATTGTGCGCAGATACGCCTTCGCGAGCTTTTTACAACGGCTTTAAAGCAACGTGGTCGAACATAGGCGCGATCACGATGTCGACGACAGCAAGAAGAATGTACAGATTTTGTCGTCGTCGTCGTCGTCGTCGTCGTCGTCGATCGCGAGAATTCGTATCGAATGAGAAAAAATGGAGCTGCGTCGTTGGTGGGAATCCTCGAGGTAGAAAAAAAAGGAGGAGTGACGATGACGTCGTAGTTGACGCGTCTAAAGGTTTAGGAAGAGCGAAGGAATAAGGGGAGAGGAGTAGTCGAACGTCGAGGAGCGGGAAGGTGGCGCAAAAGGGGGAGTGGAGGTACGTGTGCAATATCATCCGCTCGTTATTAGAAAGATTTGGCTGTGAGAAAGAAAAGATCCCGCGGCGAGTCTAACGAGTTAATCGCTACGAGAGCGAGAGACGATAGCAGCCGCTCGAAACGGCGTATTTAAGAAGAATATTATAAGAAAACGCATGGCCGAAGAGGGAGAGAAGAGGAAGGGTAGAACGACGTGTTTCACGATAGTGAAGCGGAGAAATGGGAAAAAAAAAGAGGTAAATCACGCTGTCGGCCGTTATCGGTCCGCACCCTCACCGGGATACAAGGTTAGAATTTTGCATAGAATACGCCTAATTAATTCATTTACTATCACGCGTGCGTGTACGCGTATCCATTTACGCGTACCGGATAGAAATGGAGCGCAAATGGATACGCGTGTACGCTCGTGCTTATAAAAATATATTTAATAACATTAACGACATAGATGAAGTTATATATTATTTGTTGGGAGAGCATATTATTGTATTACACATATTTAATATATTTAGAATATTTATTTGTTGATTTGATGATATATATATATACATATATGTATATTTATATAGATATATATAGACGTACAGTGCGTTTCAGAGCGCGTGGGTGTAACTTCGCTGGTGCATTTAGCGCGTCGAAATAAAAGAAAGATTTCGCGTGGTAAGTTACGTGCGATACGGGTGTAAGTTTACGCCAACTTCTCCTTTCATTTCGACGCGCTCGATTTATCGGAAAAACTATGCCTATGCGCTTTGAAGCATCCTGTATATATATATACATATGCACGTAAAAGCCATACAAACACGCCGTACGTGCAAACGACACGGATATAGCTGTGTTTACGTACCCGCGTACACATACACGTACACACACAGAGAGACACACGCATAAATACAGGCGCGCGCGTATATATCTATACATAATATATGATATATGATTTTTATAAAGGCCCGTGCATTACGATAAGCCCGGCCTATAAAATCGAAAAAAGAATTAACACAAGGAGTATAACGTTTAAGAATAGGCGAGAAGTATACAAAGTGCGTACGCGAACGAACCTAAAAATAGAAAAAAGTGTAAGGAAGACGTTACGAAAGACGGTATTTATGAACGAACACGACGACGACGACCTTCTAGAAAATATTAGCCGATTAAAAACGCTTTTAAATTACTAACGTACGTTATATATCGATTATAAAAATAAAATCGATCGTTCGATTAAGTACGATTCTCGCAAGGCGATTTCGCGTCGATCGTAAATCCTCCCACAGTTGGCGCAACTTTTCCTCTACGTACCGATATCAAACGAAGCAGTTCGTTCGTCATCGCAATTCTCCATGGGAACGTATTCGTGCAATAACGAACGCGCTCCGTCAAGAGACCTTCTTCACTTTATCCTCGCCGTTGTTGTCGTCGTTCATCGCACCATTCGAGTTGTCGTTATCTCTCTTCGACGACTCTCGCGACGATACCTATTCATTTCTTCCTCCTACGTCCATCAAGCCGCTCGATCGTAAAATCATCGAGCAAAACGTCACTTTTAAATCGTCCAAAGGGACTCGAGTATGATAGTTTCTCGATTTTTATTCTTCCTTTGCTATTGGGTATCTAAGCGATGAAAATTTTTCCGCGCGAATCATCGAACGACCGGATGAAATATTAAATGCACAATAACGACTCGTTTACGTCGATCGAATAGCGTTCGTAGTTGGCCGAATAACGGCCGAAAGACCGAGCATAATCAATGCGATAAATTTACTCGTTAAGATGATAATCGTTCGAGAGATATTCGATCGATCGCGGTTTCGAGTTTGCTGCGCCAGACCGACGAAGTAGTTAAGACGCGGTTGCTCGGCCGTGAATACCGAGCGATGCAGTAGTAAGTCTCAACGATAACCGCTCGTCCGCTCGTAGCAACTCTCTTTCCACTTGCCACCGTTGGCTCGATGATTTCGATCGCACGGAACTCCGTTCCTTTTCTATTCCTCTGCCTTTCTCCTCCTTCCTTCTTTCTCTTTCTTCCACTTCCTTTCGAGCTGCTTCGAAGCACGAAAACGCGAATTACGTACGCGGCGTGACGGTTAAAACGCGATCATCGTCGCTTTCTAAGATAGACGAATCATTCGTAATACGTTTTACATTTAGGAAGGAAAGGGTAAAGGCGAGAAAGAAAGAGAGGGAAGAGTGAAAGAGGGCGGCGCGTAATCGGTGTCGTAATTGAACATTGCCTTGCACGAGATTCGTTAGGGAAAGACACGTATTTCGGGACGCATTGAACGAGTTCGAATCGTTTTTAATCGCGACGACGTTTACCCGTACGGTCGATGCTCTTTTGATCGTCGCGGATTTGTACGTACGACGATGACGACGCGACGACGACGTTAACACATACACATACGCACACGTGCTCACAATACGCGTATACACGAAGAACGAGAGAAAAAGTGGCCGAACGAAGGGAGGAAGAGAAACACAGAAGCGATAGAACGGTTATCTCCAGATGTACACATTTCTTACGTTATACGTCACCGTCTGGTGTTCTTATTTGTCGTTAGTCGCGCGATGGAATCGACGAGGAAGGTTCTTCTCGTTCAAAGGAAGGAAGAAACGAGGTAACGAAAGGAAAAACGACCAAAGAGCGGAGACGCGTCTTTGCTTAGAAATAAGGATGAATCTACGCGACTGAAAGAATTCGATTATTTCGATCTCTTGGTCGATCTTCTATTCTATTGTGATCTTACGGTTATGATGAAATTTTGAAAAAGGAAAAAAAGAAAAAAAATATCGGACAAAGAGAGAAATACTATGCGAGGCAATTCGATCACGAGCGTGTACATTCTCTTGCTTTCGGTTCCTTATTTTTCTTTCCTTCCTTTTACTCGTTCTCGTCGTCGTCGTCGTCGTCGTTGTCGTCGTCGTCGAAGGAATTTTTACGTAACAATGCGAACGTTTGAACTCGACTACGACGACGACGATTACGATGATTCTATCGTAGCTCCTTAACGTCTCGTGTTAGGTACTTAAAGTTTTTTCGCCCGATTGTGGTGACAACGAGCCGCGAAAAAAAGAGAGGAGGAGAGTGTGCAGGGGCGGGGAGGGGGAAGGGAGGGCGTAGAGGAATATCGGAAAGCTAAAAAAAAAGAAAAAAAAAAGAAAAGTAGCGAAGGAGTTGGGAGAGGGTAGGTAGAGAAACGAAAACGCAAAATCGCGATCAGTCGCCGCGATGATCGAGTCGTCTAACACTTCGTAGCAATAACGAGTTTCTAAATTAGCGTATAACCGTACTTATAGCGATACCAAGGAACCTTATAAACGGTGGTTTCATTAGCGTCGACACGCCAATCCGTTCACGACGCCGTAGATACGCGCATAGCGACTAATAAATAAATTTATTATCGAACTCGTATGACACGCGTCGTGCGTTATACGGTTACACATGTACACAGAGACACAAAGGAGACACGACAGACACAGCGTTGGCGATGAAAGAATGCTTGGACGGTTCTCACGCGATGGTACGAAGATACATGCTTCTTCTATGATAGATCGACGAAGACGATCGAAAATATTACTTTCTCACGTTTTGTTCAATTCGAAAGAACGCGCGCAATACACGCGTATACGAAAGAAAAAAAGAAAAAAAAGATTACAAGACGGAAGAACTTATACGCGAGAACCGTCCGCTCGACTTCATCGTCGATCGGCCACGTTCACAGCCCTTCAACGATCGAAAAGCATGAAAGTTCATCGGGCAGTTGTAATTCTTGGAATTCTTCGCGTAATCACTCACTCCTTCTTAGGTACCTTTATGCGTATTTTTTTGTAAATAATAAGTCGACGGTACCGTTTAGGTAAGGGGACGACCGAAACTTCTACGGAGAATCCCCTTCGTGTATCAAGCGCCTACAAATTTTTAATCTCTTTAATGATCGACGGTACGACGTTGCTTTCGTAGGGAAGAGCCGCGGCCTTTGATCGTACGGTCGCCGTTGGAGTCGTCGTCTCGAAGCGACACGGTTTTATTATCTCTGCGAACTCGCGAGCGAGGGGACGAGAAAGAAAAGGTAAAAGTCGGATACTTTGTCCTTTTCGACGTTTCCAAAAGCAACGATGCGTGGTTGTCGCGCCATTTGACGCAGTCGACGGATGGTGGGATCGAGCAAATGTTCGTATCGTTTTTTATTAGCTTAATTAATTCCAGTTTCAATTCGATGCGTTGCATTCGGAGCTTCCGCGTATGCTCGTGCTTTCTGTAAAAAATGTTGATTAATTATCTGGTCGAATATCTTTCGTAAGATTTTTTTTTGCGCTACTTTTTAATTCGTTCGTTCATTTTATTCGCAGTACTAGATTCAACGTTTTCCCTCGACGCGATCGCTAATCGAAATTACGATAAACGGTCGAATCACGTAAATTTTTACGATCTTTCGTAGGCGTATGCGTAAATAAAACGTGTGCGTGAATTTATGTGTGTATATTACGCGCGTTCAGTGTCGTGACAAATTTTTCATGCAATTAAACTCGTTAATGCGGAACACATGGCGCGGGATATACGTTGAAATAAAAATTTTAATTACAATGCATTCTCTTTCACGGAAAGCCGTATGACAGGCATCAAAAGCGAATAAATAACGTCTTTCCATATTTCGGCGCGGATGATGCCCGTCTCGTACGATCAATTTCATCCCGAAATGCCACGAATTGAATCGAACGCATTTGATTTACAAAGGTACGGACGATATCATCCTTTGTTAACTTTAACCTAATTAAAAGTCCGACCTTTATCTCGACGACGGCGTAACATTCGTTTTAATCGTACGCCTGCCTATTATTCGATACCGAAAAAAACATAGTTTCAAACAATGATATCGCGTTTAATAGGAAGTCGAGTCCTATTTCGTACTTTTATTATTTTTCATCAGCGAATCTCTCGTGCAAATCGAAAAATTTCCACTCGTTGCGATCGTCGTGTCGATGCGAAATGTTCGAGAAAAAAGACAGAAAATATAATCTGATTTTGCGCAGCTACGATCTCCACCGTACTTTTACGACGTTAATAATTTTCGTTTACCATCGTGCGTATATATTTACGTCGTACAATGAAAATTTTCCCAAGAGTGAAGTCGCTCGTACGGAATCTGACGAGCGGTGTGAACTCACCGATTGCAACGTTTCGTTCGAAACTGCGGAATGATTTTAACTCTTCTCGGACGCGAGGCATCTTTAAAGTCGCGTTTTTTGTGATTCGTCTAGTGATTAATTTAATGAATCGATTCAATGATACGTTTGTTCGTTTCAAGAACGTCAGTGACGATTTAACAGCCGCTAAAATCGAAAATCTCTGACGATTAACGCTTGTACGCCGGTGTCGCGAAAATTCGAGATTTCTCTTGCAAGTCGTCGCTCGATCGTCTTGCAAGTCGTCGCTCGATCGTCTTGCAGTATTCGCCAAGAATTCGTATTAAATACGCTCAGACTCGTTTCGCTGTTCACGAACCATCGTTTTCGCTTTTTTAAGCTCGTCGTGTATTTTTCATTTTTAAATAAAATCGCGAGATTAGCGATTAACCCATTGACTGCCAACTACGAGAAAGCTCGTAGCAAGCGTCCGCAACAAAGCTGCCGCTACGAGATAAAGTTTTAGCGCAAAAATTAAGTTTTGGTGCAGACGCTTACTACGAGATATCTCGTAGTTGGCAGTCAGTGGGCTAAGCGACGAGTTGGAAATTTTCAGCGATTGTACAAACGATACGTGGATCAGTGCCAAAGATCGCTCGCATCCAAAATGAAAAGGGTGGAAGAGCGTGAGGGGGGGGGGGGGGGGGGT
>JAITYT010001162.1:720588-734360 GCA_025433975.1 Liostenogaster flavolineata
GTCGAAAGTAGTGAAAAAGTAGTACCACACTCGGTACCTACGCAATCTCATGCGTCTTACCTGTTCAGGCTGCTTGTTCAGGTTGCCATCCGACCGATGATATCCGATGCGACTCAAAGAGGGAAGCGCCGGTAAGCTCGAGATGAGATTTGTTCGATCACCTTATAGGCAACGCGTTTCGTAATGCGTTCGACTTCGCTACACTCTACATCTACGCAATATCGTGCCCGAAGCTAGCACCTTGCCTGTTCAGACTGCTTCCTCGATTCGCCATTCGAGCGAGATTCGATACCACTCAGAAAGGGAAGCGCCAATCAGCTCGAAATGAAGTTCGTTCGATCACCTTGTCGCGATGCGTTTCGTAATGCGTTTGACTTCGCTACACTCGACACTCGTGTAATACCGTGGAGCTTAGAACTGGAGATTTACCTGCTCGATCTATCCGCGCTAACCTGACATTCGAGCGTTTCTCCGACACTGGCACGAACCGCTCGTGTAAACGTGGCCTAGAAAAAGACGTCGACGCGAAAACGATCCGTTTGAGGTTGATACTACTGAAAATCCAGGTAAAAGGAAAGTTCTCGGTTTTTCCTTCGGCGAAGGAAGAAATTCGAGGTTCGCGATTTTATTCTTCCTAAGTCTCTCCCTTCAAAAGTCGTTAAGCGGTGCCGAGGGTTGCGCGATGGCCGTTCCACGCGATTTGAATTTCATTATTTTATTCGGTCGGAAACTGGGAAGTATCGCAAATATCGCGGCAACGGGTTCCGAATTGTTCCGGCCTTGAAGAATCTCGAAGTTTTCTCCTCGAACGAGCCGAAGAACGTCGTTGCGCGTTCTTCTTTTTTCGAGACGCTAGTCGGATCTCTTCTCTCTGTTCTCGCTGTTGCGAATGCATCGTGCGTTCGACCTCGTACGCGCAGCGATGGTACGTGTCTTTTTTTTAATCCTTTTAGTGCCAGACTACGATATATCGTCGTTTGGAAATGTTTCGAGAAATACGAAGGACGATACATGTATTATTTAGTATTAGTATTAGTAAAAGCGCAGCTTTCGTTCAAGTAGTCGTAACCATTTATTTTGTCGCCAACGATAAATATTTTTCACGTCACTTTGAGGTATAAACATTACCCATTAAAATTCAGTCATTGAATGTCATTTTTTATTTTCGTAAGATCTTTTAATAACGATAATGAAGAATAAACAAGATGAATTTCTTTTTTCTAAGAGTATTTCAAAACAACTTTATGACAACAATAACAATTTATCGAACTACGACGCTCTCCTTTTTTTCTTTATTTCGGTCGACCAAGGTGTCTTACAGCAGTGTCAGTTCATAACCGATCGTCGACGCGTGAACATCGGTGAAATAATACTCGTAATTCTGGTATATTTTTCGTGTCGCGTCGCGAAGCGAAGTGAAGTGAAGTGATAGTGCAGTGCAAGTGAGTACATGTGAAATGGAAGGAAATTTCCGAGGATACCAAGGATCATGGACGCAACTTGAAGGAGTTGCCGGTCCGGTCGTCGCCTGTTCTGTATATCGGGTGAGTGCACACAAATTAATTAATAATTTATCAAGCGATTAATAACATAATTCAGTGCGATGAATTTCAAAACGAAGCATGATGCATTAGCTGACGTCACGATTGACATATTGATATCGTCTTTCTTATTTTTTGTCGTCCTTACTGTTGCATACGTCACTTAGTCAAACATCAAAGTACCGATGAAGAAATATATCGCGTGTGCGTAATATTAATCAGTTAAGTATTAAAATTAACCAATCGTATATTAATTAGTAAAATCTCTCGCAAGTCGTTGAACGGCTTAAACTTGCAATAAGTGGATAATTAATTGTTTATAACTTTCTCTTTATAAATTTGTTACCAAACGATAGTCCTCGTTGAAAGAAGAAACTTTTGTCAAAAAACTTCTTCTTTGCCTGATGCAGTTTGCGAACAGTTCACGACATTGAAAGGTATGCCAATCTGACTGTGTTTGTATAGACAACGTAGAATTTTTGTTTTCAAGAGACTTTGAAACTGTTAGAATTACCATTGTAGACGTTACGTTTGTCGTTCGTCGTTACTCTCTAGAGAGTTGCAGACATCTGCTACATATTTACATATTGTAGATGTTACGCGAGAAGATGAATATAGATAAGAAATTATTAATTTTTTGTTCGTAACTTTCTTTAATCGCTTAAATAATAACCGAGTCTTTCAAAACAAACAAAGCAAATAAAGCAAAACAAAGTTCGCGTAAAAAAGAGTCGAATCACAACAGTCGTAAAACACAGAAGCTTCAGATATCTCACGCAGTACATGCTTTGTTTTGTTGCTGTAAGTAATTATTTTGTAATCATCCAAACCAATCTCTGCATATTATATTCTATAAAATACATTCCCCATAACTTTTTACTAACGATCGATAATTTTCAACTGCCCTTTTGTATAACATAAAGTAATTTTGAAGTACATTCTTCTGAAAAGTCATCTCGTTTCGTTCTATTTTCGTTATTAAAAAGCACTTGTGTAAAAAAAGATGACGTTCGGTGACTGAATTTTAACGATCAATGTTTACGTTTCAAAATGACGTAATACGAAAATAAAAAACGAAATATTCATCGCTGCCAATGACGGAAGTGGCTACAACTAATGGAACGAAAATTGCGTTTCGTCCGGCACTAAAAGGATTAATTCGATATTTTCGTTAACTCGCTCATCCTAGTTTTCATTTCCTCGTCGAAACTTCGACGATCGAGTTATTCCTTGAACGGGGATTTGCAAACGATCGGCGCTTACTCGTATCTCTTCGTGTCAAATCCTATCCTTTTCCCTTTTTTTTTTTTGAAGCCACCGAAAGGGCGTTAATCTCGGCTTTTTTCATTCGCTCGGACACGATTGTTTACGTTGGCTTCGTTGCTTCGCGGTTTCCTCGTGACCGCGATCGAGTTTACGCCGTCGATGTACGTCGTAAATTTTTGTCTGGTCGTGTACAACCGATAAAACGGATGTAACGCGCGTGCATTTACAGTCGCGTCGATTTTATAACGCGGTGAAAAGCCGCACGGGATACGATAGCGATTTATTCGTGGCGCGAGTGGGTGAAATTCGCGGGAACGACGAAGTTCGTCGTTCCCTCGATAGCGAGATAAAGCATTGACACTAGATTGCCCGAAGAAGTCATATTGACTGCTTTGTCCTATGCCTGATCACCTACATTTTTTTTGGAAAACTCTTTTCTAAGCGAAGTAAATTTTCTGTATTATTTGGTATTTACTAATAACATATTATGTTACTTTAAATAATGTAAAATAACGTTAAAAGTTAATTTTAAATATTTTTTATGAATTAGTTATTCTTTCACAAAGCAGTCGTTTTGACTTCTTTTAGGCAGTATCGATATATACTAACTAAATCTCGGGCAATCTAGTGTTAATAATAATATCCACGTAGAAACGTCGCGCCGATTCAGTACGCGACGTTTTTCCAGCAAATCCGGAGGAATCCTTTATACGTGTGCGAATGGAATTAGCGGTCAGTTTATTCGAACGAAAATGCTAATGCTACGTTTGTCTTCTCTTCGTTTCCTTCCTACGTTCTCATTCCGCCGCTTCATTCGAGCGACACGATAGGATCGAACCCTCGACCCTTCTTCGTGCTACGACGAAAATTCGTTCGACCTGCGCCACGAAAATCGTATCTTAACCCCTTAACGCACAGTTTCCCCTGTTTAGCACGCTATTAGCTCGAATTAATTCGAGCGCACACGTTAAGGGGTTAATTGGTAAGTTTGGGAAAGAGCGAACGGTTCGACCTTTTTTCGTTGGATTCTTTTTTTCGAAAATTGTCCGTTCGTACGGTTATCGTAGGGAACTTTCTTCCTCGAATCGAGAATTTTTCAACGCGAGGAACCTGTCGTGGGTCGATGTCGTGCCACGTGCGCTTAAGTACTCATCGGTAGCAAGATCGTAAATCAACGCGACCTTTTCGTACGTTTGTTTCCCGTCATTAATTATTATCGAAGGATGAAAGTCGTCGTTTTCGTTATTTATTTCGTTTCTTATTCAGCAGTTTTTTTTCTTTCGCGTTCTAAAAGTATCGCTTTACAAAGCACGTACCGCCTGTACGTCGGCGATTCTTCGATATCGTTACGAAGAAAGTTTTCGTTTTATCGCTTTCGACATTTTATATTCCTTAATTTCATCAATCGATGAAATTTTATCCTGTCCTCCTTCTTTCACCTCCTTTTTCTAAAGTACGCGATCAATATATTGGTCTAGTGTAAATTCCTCCCGAAGATGTTTGTCTAGACGACGTCGTTGTTTGAACGACTCACAAACGTTAAAAGCAAATTGTTGTTTCTTGCTATCGAAATGTTTACTCCGGTGATGTTCCTCTTACTTTTCTTTTTTTTTACCAAGATGTTCCTTCGATCGTACGCGTTATCCGTTGATAAACGCGTTGAATTTACCGAGTGAAATGGCGAAAGAAAGCGTCGTAGTAAAAAGACGGAGATTTAACGAGGAAATTATGCGACCATCGTCACGTCCAGTAAACAAATCCACGGTCCATTAAAAGAATTCTTTGTAAAGCAAGCGCATGTATACCCAACTTTAAATTTTAACGTACTTGCCATTTTACAAGTGAACAAAGGAATCATCAATTTTTCTCCTTTTAACTTGAAACTTATAAAAGCAGAGAATTTAAGGGGATTCGTCACAGATGAACGGGAAAGACTGATTGACGTTTGAGAGAAGAGAACGAGGGAACTTCTCAATTGAATTAAATTCGTAAAACGAAAGTCAAGAAAATTCCGAACAAGGAAGAAAACTCGACGATCGTTCGAGACGATGATCGAGCGGAAGGTTAACTCGAGGGTAACAGACGTGTCAAATCAAGCAGTCTCGACGCCCGAGATAGACGCGATCGGTCGCTGAATCGCGAGAATATCGCAACGCTGTGGCGTGACTATTTCGCTCAGGTTCGAGAAGATGCCGATTTTCCGTCTTGACCTCCTCTGATTCTCCTTTACGATCGTCGTTGATGTATTATCAAGTATGACCCAGCTTGGAGCGACTAAACGGATCCGACAGCGTCTATCCGTGCTTAATGCAAGCGGCAGGCTGCAGGTCTCGGAGCGACGAAATTCTTCGTTCTTCCGTAAGAGCTAGCTTTAACCAGGATCTCGAGGAAGACGGTGCCATGGCTGACGGGCATAGTGACGTGATCACTTCCGATCCGATGATCCAATTCGATCCGCTTATCGAAAAGCTAACGAAAAAGAGAAACAATCTTAGGCTACTTGGGCACTGTGAACGACTTCAGATCGATCTTTTATGACTTTAATGTTCTTCTTGCACTTTGCGAATTGCAAATGGTGCTCGATGCAATTTCAGCGATTAATTCCGTCACGTAATTCCGTCACGTAATTCCAATCCGATGATCTTATTCGGTCCGTTTATCGAAAAGCTAAAAAAAGATGAAAGATCTTAGGCAACTTAGGCACGCTGAACGATTTCAAACCGATCTTTTGCGACTTTAATGTTCTTCTTGGACTTTGCGAATTGCAAATGGCGCTCGACGCAATTTTAGCGATTAATTCCGTGACGGACGAACGCGTATTCGATATTTTGTGCTACTATCGCGTGAAAAATAACGATGAGAATAAAATGGCAATGCAATTCGAGGATAGCGCGGACCGCAGCAACGGTAAGCAGCGATGAAATGGAGACGAACGAATCGCGTATCTCGAAGGAAATTCCATCGACGTTGGGAAGATTCGACGTGCTCGGTATCGAAACCTTTTTGTCATCGTGCGATTTCTTGCACCCTCGGGGGGAAAAACGATTCGACTGATCGGCCGATAATCCTAATACCGACATAAATCGCCGAGCTTGGCACGACGGCTCATTCGGGAAGATCGCGATGTGCGGTGTCGTTCTATCGATAAAAATCGTGGGAAATGTTCATTTCCTGCTTTCATAGCTTTGTTAGCGTGTGCGTGCACGCGTACACTCGTAGGAGCGCCTGTGCGCCTTTTTCTCCTTCTCTCCCTCTTTACTTTTTTTTTGGATAAAATTTTGCACAGCTCCTGCGATATCCAGAGGAGATAGTAACTACCCTCGAAGTATCACGGTCGAATCATCAACTTCTACCGGTTTCGTCGTGGCAAAGAGCCGAGAAAATCGTGATTATCCAAGCGAAATTCTCGCTTTAAGATTTTAATCTTTTTTTTATTTCTTTTTATAATTCGCGCTTAGTTTTATCTCCGTTTAAGCTTCGTACACTGAAGGTTACTTCAGTACTCAAGTACCCAGAAACTGAACATCGGAATTGTAATCGTAAAACGATGTAAGTTGGAGGATAGTTAATTACAGTGTCAATAGAATTTGACTTTAGAAAATTATTTTTCGTATTTCTGTAGCCATCCATGATGACGTAAGCTTCGCGAGTGTTCTAAGAAAAACTTTGTGGCAACGACAGAATTAGTTGGTAGCGCGAGCTACGTCGATCTACCGCTAAATGGGCTGATAAAAATGTAACCTCTCGACAACTGAACTTTGTCTTATTTTCAAGGTTTTATTTGGTATTTGTTCGTTTGCGTCTAATTGAATTTTGCGACATCTTCCATCTTCTTGTTTCGTTAAAAGTTTACTTAAAATTACGCGGACGAAAGGAAAGCTCATTTGTGCTTCTTTCTCGAGTTAAAAACTATTAAAGAGCAGAGAAGCACTTCAGCATAACTAATGAGGCTAGAGATATCCGATTGGATGTGCGGGATGTAAAGAAATGTTTGGTCTTGACTGTCATAGGCGCATTCTACATCATCGGATCGGTGAAAATCCGTAAAAAAAAGGTTGTCGAAAAGTTCTTCTTGACCTCGAATTGTAAGAGCAATTCTTTTCTTATCGTATTCTACTCAGCCGTTCAGAGTTTCCAACTCCTTTGACACTTTTATCCCCACGATGCTGAGTTTTGATCCACGGTAGAGTCAAATTGATCATTTTGAATCCTATTTCTTTCTCGTAAATAACTAAAATCTTGCAATTTCCCCAACACGTCCTACCCAATTTTGTTCAATGCATTTAAAGAAACGAATACGTACGCGATGACGTAGGAGTGCGCGCGAGCCGATTACGCGTCATAATGGTTTAACCGGAAGGCAAGAAAATTTGTCGCGCGCTTCGTAAAATTAAGAATCGGACGTCGATCCGAATTCGAGATTTCTTGATTTCCCATGGGCAACGACGAATTCCACGGATCGGCAAACGCGATTATAGCGATTGCAGCTTCTCTTCGACTTCTCGAAAATTAGATAAGGAGGCGAGTCGTCGCGTGGGCGAGAAGCTGGACACCGAAAGCATCGAGCAGAGGGGCCGGAGAATTCGAACTTTTAACGATTTTCCTTAACGATATTTTATCACGTATCTCGAAATGAGCCTTATAACGATTATAAGTCAGGAAATATCCGTGGAATCTTCGGTATATCGCGTTTATCGCGTAGAAGATGGAAGCCTCGAGATGGCTTGCAAAACCGCAGAAGGTTCGCAATTTTAGTGGCGCTTTCGCGCTACGTCATGGCCTAAAAGCTTCTCGACGAGCCGATAAAGTTCGTCTCGACCGTAGGATGCCTCTCTGGAGTTTCTACGCCCACGTCTTTCCCATCGACTTCAACACAACGTGGCTATAATCGTGCATCAGGGCGACGAAACTCGGTCGATTCGAGCATCACCTGCTCGACGCGACTTCGAATTAACAAGAAGAGGAAAGGACTAGTTTCTGGCGGCTAGCACGGCTCCCGACGTCCGCTGCTCCTCGTCGACGCAAAGAAATCGCGTATTTTCGATCACGCATCACCGGAAGGATAGAGTTCTTCCGAGGAATCCGATCGTCGAGTTTACTTCGAAAACGAGAAGGTAGAAGAAAGAAAGAATTTCACGCGGCGCGATATTTCATCGTGCGGTTTATTTCTACGTGGAGGAGGCTCTCCTCTTATTTTTAACGCGTTCGAAAAATTTCGTTGTTCTACGGGCGTGATGCTCGAACTAAGCTAACTCTCACCTTGTGAATTTCTAAAATGGCCGATTTCATGAATTATTTCACGAATCGAACGAAACTAGTATCGATATGTATGCTTCCTATCTCAAGAAATGAGTTCTATAAATAAGTTGATTTTGCTCATTTCGAGGAACGAGTAGAAGTTTCGCCTGTTTCGCGAAATCGACTGTTTCACAGATTCGACGCAACGCGTAAATATTTATCCTCCAAGAAATGAATAATTTTCTTCATATTCGTCAAACCTGGTAACGCGTACTGTCTTCGTTAAGGACGTATCTCGCCGACAGCATCTTAATCTCGCGTTGAACTGTCTTAAATCATTGAGAACGAGTGGCCAGCTTACACGCAAGGAAGAATCCAACGAACAACGAGAGAACAATTTCGTGGCTCGTCTTATCGAGGACTGTCTCGAATTGGCGATCGGCCAACGGCGAGACTGATTTCGAATGACGCACGGATAATTGTTTATGAACGGGTGCGCCTTTCGTGCACCCGATAAATTCTATTATCGATTCTAAACCGGAGAAAACGAGAAACCGTTTCTGGAGTTGCCCTTAAACGAGAATGCGATTCTCTTCAGTTGATTAAGCACGCGTTGCACCTTCTACCTATGCGGTCGCACGAAGGATTTATTTCATCGCGTGACATAAACGAACAGAAACATCTGCGGCAATATTTTAAATCCTACCTTTTTCTGTCCTTCTACTACCTTCTCATTTTTCTCTTCTTTTTTTCGTTTTCGAACGTTCGAAGAAAAAAGATCGCAAGGTAATGCGATCGAGTCTTAATTCCTCTTATTTATCGCAACTCGAAAAAATCTGAAAATAGGCGTTTGAGTCACGAATCGGTGTGTAGTCAAGCAAATTCGACGAGGCTTTTGTACTTAATCTCTGGATCGTACAAACGGTTACCTTGATAGCGTCACGTACGATAAACCAGCGAGGCAAAGATCAATTGTGCCTCATTAAATACGAATTACAAGAGCTTTGAGAAGAAAGAGGAAGCTTTAAAACAAACCTCGGGGAATACTAACCAACTTCTATTATGTTTTGTATATAAACGAGTCCATGGTCCAGATGGTACTAGTAGATGAATTAAAATCATATTTTTCCAACGTTGCGATAAATTAATAATTATACGGATCAAAAAAAATAGAATATAAATTATATTTATGTAATTTATTTTTCATAACGAAAATAACGATGAGATAACGTAGTCTATTCAAATCGAAAAGTACCGAAATAGAACAATGCATGGCGGGTACGTTGTTATTTTATCCTTTTACGTTTCGATCGCGAGGAATTGTCAAAATACTCCGGATATATCGCCGAAACAAGGTGGAAACAAAACGGAATATTTGTATAATGTCGTTCGAATAAGTCATAAGGGTTGAACAATTTTATCGAATTCTTCGAACTTCGTAATTCGATGGGCCACTAGAAATATCCAGTCCGGAAGATCGACGAGACTCTCGCTAGAACAGCGTTTCTCCTTTCTCTCGTGTCGCTTTCGAAGCCAATTTTTAGAGAGGAAGGGGAAGATTTCGATAGCTTCATCCTCGTTGAGTAAAGGTGCCGATCGAAAGGCAGAAGGAACGTAAGGGGAAGAAGGAGAGAATATCGTCGTTTAAGACGTCGAACATTTTTCACACTGATAGTTTACCCAGCGCAACTATTCGCAAAAAAAGTCGATTAACTTTATTGTACGAATTTTTCTGTCAAGAAATAAAATTGAATAAAAGTGATATTTATATTTGAAATATTCATTTATAATGAACATGATAATATGGTATAATAATTTATATAAAATATAATAAATACAAATATGAAGAATTATATATGTAAATAAAATATTGATATATAAGAAATTTTAAAAACGAATGCATACCGTTTTATCGATTTTCCTTACTTTCCATTTTTACTATTCTTCTATTTTTCGAAGGTAATCAATTTGGTAAGCGAATAACAGGCGATCGGCGAACGAATGGCGCCGTTATAAGCGAATCTTTAACGTAAGTTAAAGTACGCGTCTCCGTTTACACCCTATCGATGTCTCTTTATCCACTTTAATGGAACCGCATATAGGTGATGCGTTCTTTATTATCTGTGGGATGTCATGCAGACGATTTAACGAGGTAACTGGGAACAACGTCGCACCAATTAAAGCTTTGACGCCCGAACGAACGGAATATGTTACGTGCTCCGTTGATTCCGTGCAACGGAATCTCTTTTTTTCTCTTTTTTGTTTCTATTTAATTTATTCTTTTTCAATTACTTTCTTCTGTCCTTTTTCTTTCTTTTTATCATCCATTGACGAGTCAAGGAATTCGAACGAATCGATGACGAGTCGTGGCTAATCGCGTAATAAACTTCAAATTGATGTACACGTTCTCGAATCCTCGGAGAATACTCCTCCATTCGTATCCATACGTGCACGCGTACCCGGTCGCGTATAATCATGATATAATGATTTCATGTAAAAAAGTTCGAGTCTCTCGGGAATGTCCGAGGCAATTTTAACGAAGGACGTAGGCACATCGATAAGAGGGAATGTTCGAAGAACATTTCAAGGAACGAAGAGTGTACAACATTTGAGGAATGTTAGTCGTGGCAACGATAGATCCGTCGAGTAGATCGAGCCAACTTGCCCGACACATCGTCGTTCTTTGAACCTCACTTTTCTAAATTTTATCCGAATTCCATCGAGACGAAAATATTACATCAACATTTCGAAGAAGAAATTGCCATGTAGCCCTGAAATTGGGCCTTCAAATTATTACCTATTTCGTTTCATGCAGAACTTCTTAAATGGTAAAATTTTTAAGGACGCTGATGATGTAAAATCACATTTAATTCAGTTTTTTGCTGACAAAAATCAGAAGTTTTATGAACATGGAATTATAACACTGCCTGAAAGATGAAAAAAGTTCATCGATGAAAACGCACGATACCTGATTGAATAAAGTTATATTTCTAAGCAAAAATTTTGAATTTTCCTTCTTATTTAAAATTCGCAATCACTTACAATTAGTTGCAACGCGCGATGGAAAGTACAGGAATTCCTGTACCATAGAAAGTAGAGGAATAATAAATTGACGTAACGTCAGGAGATAAACTACCGCGAAAGGGGAATCGGTTCTTTCGTTCACGATCATGGAAAATTGAAACAACAATTTTAGCTACCGCCAACGATGAAATAACAGCGTTTACTAGCATGGGTATCGCAATGGAAGAGGAGCGATAAACACTCGTAGATGAAAAGTATATATCTCTCTTTCTTCCCTTCCCTCTTTTCCGATCTCGATAAATCACCGTGCTTCTGTGTCGATTCACTTTTTTCTTCTCCTTTTTTCCATATCAGACGAATTCTTATTCCTCCCTTAGGTTACATTACGCTCCGCGATCGCGTGACGCATCGTCGTTGCGTTGCCGTTTCTTCGAACACCCTGTCACGCGACACGCAGTACAACGAGAGAAATACGAAGACAAATTAGATTTAGGTATTTTAGAGAAGAGGAAGGGAAGTTAGGCGACGCAATACAACATCGATATCATCGCGACGAGTAATTACATTTTTAATTTTTATTCGTTAATTGAGATCCTTTGCTCGAATGTAACCGAACTCCTCGATCGATAGCCCTATCGTAGAAACGAAAAATACTACTACTAATAATAATAGAAAAATAATAATAATTACGATAATAATAACAGAAAATAGAACGTAACGAGGCATCGCAATCTAGAGCTCGTGACACTTTAGGATTATTGTTAGTTCGTGACGGTGTGCTTCTTCTACCCGATTAAGGGATGAACATCAAGAATGTTCCAGCAGTGACCAGGACAAAATTTGGACGTTGGATAATATCTCAACTGCATCAAGAACGGTGAAATTTTGATGTCAGTTGGTATAGCCGTCACTGTCTAAAACGATCAAATTTGGGTACAGCCGAAGACGTCTACAAAGGAATTAACGGTATCAAAAGTTTGATCGACCAATACGTTGAGGCCTACGATAGACAAACTGGAACTCAAAGTTTGATTCTATTTGGCTCGTCAGATTAGGATCGATCGGGTAAACCGATCGACATAGTTAAAACAAAGTTACGGCGTATTTAAACTTTGGACAGTGGAGTACGATCTAATTATCATCGAGGAATCGATCTTTGCCGTGATGCGCGTCGCGTGACGTATCTCGATCAATTTTGCGCTCGATTGGCTCGATATCGATCCTCTTGCCTAAACAAAATCATTTTCTCGATCTCGGCACGGATATTCGAAGTACGAAGAGCTTTTAGCATCGTCGGCACTGAAAAACCAGTTTCATCGATATGACCAAAACTTTCGTGATCAGCCTCTAGAACATAATTCTTTGAGAACTAGAAGGAGTCGCATCTCCAGTCTATTTTCTGCTTGTTTTCACTTAAAATCGCGAAGAACCTCGTATTTTCTGTCGCAAGAAGCAGAAGGAAGGGAAAGAAGGCGACGAGACCCAGGCAAATAAGATGTATCAGCCTCGAAATGGTGCCTTTGAACGTTTCTTCGCCGAGACGATGTCGAATCCCCGACTGCGCGTCTCTGCCACTGTAAGTTACCCCGTTATTAACGATCAGAAATCGCGGTAGCGTCGTAAACGAGCGAGCAATCAAGCGACCGACCAACCAACCGAGCAAACACCTACGTTAGCAGAGATTCGTTGAACCGTGAAACGCGACCCTCCGAAACTCCTTTAGGCGAGTCGACCAGCGCCTTATTTGCGCTTCTTCATCCGTGCCCGATTTGCATCCCTCTCAAGAAGGTCGAAGAAAGGAGCGGGACAGTGAGGAATTCGACGCCTAACGCGGCATGTGATCTATGCGCATACATTTCAGTCTTCGGATATGCGATCTTTGAGAAAAAAAAAAAGAACGACGAGAATCGCGAATCAACGAGACGTGACATCGTGCGCTGTGAGGTTAAATCGTAAGAATCTGGGGAAGAATGAAGAAAATTAAAATTCGAGTCGCGGAAAAAATGAATTTCTACCGATAGGATGAGTGAAGGAATATTTCTTTAAATGCAAAATTATTTTGTTTATGTGCTTTATTATTATGTATGTATGTATGTTAATGTTATGTATAAATTATGTTGTTTAAATGCAAAAGGACGAAGGTCTACCTTCGGTACCGAATTTATCAAGGGTGTAAAAACGACTTGCAATCATTATTGGTTTTCGACAGATTTTATTTTTTGTACGTTGATATATTTTTATCGGTGTATACATCTTTCGTTGTTCTTGGAAGCTTGCGTCGTACGAATTGACATACGGAGTTTAAAAAATACGTACGAAGGATACGAAGGATACGTGAAAATAGGCGCTCCTATACGCGCCTATTTTCACGCTCCACAGCATTGTTCTCTTTGTCGAACGCGTCTCCCTTTCAACCCTTCTTTTTCTGCGATTTGGCTCAGTCGTGTCCCCGTTGAACACGCCAAATATTCCGTAAGCTTTTGATGGAATATTTTTCAAAATAGATTCTCCTTCGTCGAGAGGCCGAGATAAAAATTGCCATCGTTTCTTAGAGAAAATTTTTTCTTCTTTGCGTGTAAAATCTTACACTTATATAGTATTAAAAATGAATTGCATTGTTTTCGTTGGCTCGTGGTCAGAAAAGAATATCTCGAGTTTTTCATCGTTTTATCCATAATATTTCTTCCTTTTGTTTTTTTTTTT
>JAITYT010001162.1:738697-750755 GCA_025433975.1 Liostenogaster flavolineata
TCGATGATTATTTTTTATTTATTTAGAGCCTTTACTTCGACGCATTCCGTACCTTCTAGAAAGTTTGAAATAGAAAGAAAGGAGTTCTGTCCTTTTCACTGCAAGGTGACACCGCTTTGGTGCGTCAACAGCTTCGATAGATAGAATAAAAGTGCGTCGTCACTCCGACACAAAGTTGCCGACACTCGAGCATAGATATAATGTATGGTGACTACACGTTCTTGTTTTGTGTATATTCTCGATTCGAAGAAATTACATATTGGCAAAAAGTTAGAGGAATATTTGACTCGATTCTCGAGAAAATCACCACACTAATGTGCCGCGACACATCGGCTGGTAAGTTCCCGGTCTAAAAATATTGCCCGGTAATGCAAAATAAAGCCTATGCGTTCCTTTGATTTCTTTAGAGTGTCAGCTATCTCTTGCATCTTCACTTTACGATTTGCCGAAACAATTTTGTGTCGCGTCATCGGTGTTCGTACGACCACGTTTAAATTCAGTAAACCAGTCAATAATGGTCGATTTTCCTGGTGCAGAGTCCGGATAACACTTCTTATCAAACCAAGCTTTCGTTTCAACGGTGTTTTTTTCTATCAAAAAGCTATGTTCTGTCAATACACGAAATTCTTTTGTTTCACTAAAACCACTAACTTTTAAACCAAACGTCAGATTATCATGACATTTTTACAGCTATCTTTTGAAGGTTACTACCTTCTACAGAAAATATTAACTTTGTATTTGTAGCGCGATCTGTCTGTCAGACCGGAAACTTATCAGCCGATGTGTTAAAATATACCGTGAAATTTATCCAATTAATGCAAGTTATCGTGCCTTAAAAACACGACGACCGCTTCGTTTCCATTTGCCGAGAATTGTTCGCTAACGATAAATCATTTCGAGTAGTTTCTTTACCTTGTCACCGCACATTCGATGCTAGCAAATTTTTAAAACCACGACGATGTTGCTAAATCGTCGGAAATGAAGAATTTCATACCGCAATTCGTGGCACGTAATCCGTTCCTACTCAAACTATTCACGTACGTACCTGTTCCAATTCGATGGTTATTTAAGGTTAGTTAAGAGGGCACGCGTGCCAATCGATGGATGCCGTGTAAGCACCAACATAAAAGGAGAAGCGTGAGAGAAGGAAAGAAATAGTAAAATTTACCTTTTCATTTTTCAAGTTCGTAATCAGTTTTTAATCGTTTCTCTTTCGCGAAGAAGAATGTATTAGGTCGATGCTAGATGTTTTATCAAACATAATATTTGACATAAAATGTTGACAAGTTCTTGACAAAAATCTAGCGCTAAAAACGCGACGAACTTTGCCATCAACCCGATAGAAAAGTCTTTGATTCGAAAATTGTTAAAATTATGTACATTGCGTATCACGTTCATATTCGAGTTAATTTTGCATTACTCTTGTTAATGAATAATTCATTGATCAACGATCACGATTAAAATTGAAAAAAGACCTGAAAAGCATAGGAAGTCGCTGTGAAACGATAAGCTTACACGAGTCTCGTAGAAATAGCCAATGATTTGCGAGGAACCAAACTAAGTTTCATTAGGTAGGAAGAACTCGGAAGTTTCGCGAGACCGCGCGTTCGAAGGAACGGGGAGGAGTTAAGAAAAGCGTACGCAACAGTAAGAGCAACGAGCAACGAGCATCGAGCATCAAGAGCATTGAGCGAACAAACTTCTCTCCCTAACGCGAAAACAAACCGATACGGTTCAAAACCCTTTGGCGACATTCGTGATGTATTATATGCATGGTGGCAATGGCGTGGAGTGCGCCATGTCGTTTCTACGCCCGTGGGAAGTCCTTTATATCGCGTTTACGGTGTGTTCCTCATTAACCCAGAAACATCGATATTTCGCGATCGGTGGTGAACGCGTCTCTCTGGATAATACAAGGGAATATAATTATGTCGTTGAGGATTCTCGTTCTTCATCGATCGATCGGCCAGTTGCTATTGAAATCTTCGCTTTATCTCGTCTCTTTCTTTGTCTCTCTTGAGCGTCCGCCATCCTACCTACGGGTGTGATCAGACATGCATTTTCAATTACGTATTCGGTGCGGTGTCTGTTTGGAGAAGAGAGAAAGGGCGAAGAATAGTACGAGGGTCGCTGAAAGTCGTTTCACGAAAATCATGTCAAAATTAATTGCGAAGGTCGGGTTACGAAAATATTCCGTGTTATGGAAGTGGTGTTATACGAGATCCAGGTTTCGTAAAATCTATTTTATTTATTAAAAAATGCATGTGATCGAGTTCCAAGATTGCTTTCACAACGTTACGACAACTCCGTATTTATAGTCGAATTAAACGCGACGAATGGGACACATATATATGTATTTAGCGACTTATCTTGATTATATAGCTTATGTAAATTATGTAGATTATATATAAATGTATACTCATACAGATTATATAGAAATTTCCTCGTAGTCCCAGTTGTTGTCCCCTTCTTCTTCATCTATCTTCTCGTTCGCGAAGGGTTCGTCGAGAACCCTCTTGACATCTCGAGCCAGCCATCTCGGGCCCCCTTCAGCCTATCAGTCACGACCTTATAGGATTTGCCTCATGGATCAGAGTCCAGGGTCTTGTAAAAAGGCCCTCTAGCACCCCTTCTGTACTATGAAGAATGGCGACCAGAAGAGTCTTTCGCACCCCTCTCCCTCTCCTCTCCCTTCGTATTACTTTTTACTCTCAGGAAAATGTTTATTCTTTCTTGCACCCCTCTAAGATCTAGGTCGATATGCGTTCGAGATACCGTCTGAACGTAGCAATTTCGGAGATCCACTGGTACTGGGCTGGCTTCCTTCTTCTATTATCGGGTCTCCACGGGACTCTCTCGCACGCAGCTTCAACCGCATCTTGGGGATCTTTTCTGATTCCCACTTCCTCGAGGTGTGCCACGAGGAATCTTTTCTACTCCCACTATTTGACCGAGTAGCCCCCGAGGGATCCCCTTGGTCGATTTCTTCCAGAACACGTGCGCGACGTATTTATGGTCGGACGCCGAATATCTCCCCGATACTTTCGACCAGGGTGAACATCCCTGGCAGTCCTGCACCCGTCGACGCAGTATCCAGGAAGGACCGACTGCCGTTTCGCTCGAACGACGTACTTCTTACTCTGATTGGGAAGAGGTCCATCATCGCGTAAGTGTCGAGCATATATAGTCCTCTGCGCGTATCCATACTCCCTCTTAAGACCCGTATTTTGGTGTTAAACTCGGCTATCAGGAGGGTCTGGCTTTTAACGACATTCTTTATCGCCCTATATAGGTTATATTAACTCTTAGCTCAGTTGTTACGGAAAAGGAAATCCCTCCATTTTTATGTTATGCAAAGCTGATTGGATTTTTTCAGAACATACATCGACAATGACGCAAGCTTAAAAATTTGTGTAAATCCTGAGATTAATCGAAGCAGCTGCATATGCTAAGCATTGCATTGCTCGCCCCAAGCTAAGGAAGATAAGGGCGTAGTAAAATACCCTTTAGTTATACGCGACAGAATTACAGAAAAAAGAAATGCTAGGAAGAGGCGGCAGAATAATAGGCACCCTAAAGATAATAAGAAAGAAAGAAAAACAAGCTGACCGAAAAATTAAAGAGGCTTTTGTGACAATAGTAGCGATAACACAGATACTTTCGCCTTTGTAGTACTGCCAACTTCATGTATGTGTTCATGATATCGTTGGATCTATAGAATAATGCAGAAATTTAATACTTTTATAACATTAGTCTTTCTATATTCTCTTTTATACAAAATTATGTAAGCTCGTATGTGTTTTGTTTAATTATATTTAATTTGATAACTGAATTAGTCGATCATGTTTTCCTCGTTTCCGTCGTTGATATCATTGTTTAATTAGCGAAATGCAGTTTAGAGCAATTTCGCCAATGTCAATCCAGAGCTCGCATTAATATGGAGGAAGGTCGTAAGTCAGGAACTGTAAGCCTGGAGTTGTGTGCCTGGCGCGTACAGGTTGCCTTTGTTCTTAATGCTTTAATCTCTATTGTTCGACGTGGAATCTCAATAATTATTTCAATGCATTTAATACCAAAGAAATATCGAATTACTTTTATTCCTTTCCACGAAGAAGGAACAACGCAATGCAGAGTTCTCATTTCTAAAAATTTCGTAAAACTTTACGATATTTTGATCGCATAGGAAAACGATACCTTCCTATCCTCCGCGAATACATTCAATGATAAGTCGACTTGGATCTGCTGCTCTTAGTACTCTTTAAATATAATCAAAAATTAAAAAAATGCTGATGCCGATGCTGATGTTTTAACGGGGAAATGAATGGAAAAGAAAAACACGAAGAAGAAAAAAAAAGGTAGGACGAAACGCTCCGCTTTAATTTCAATACGTAGCGCTCGTAAACGATTTATTATAGTAAAACCTGCGAATGATATCAACGAGAGCGTCGTATTTGTTTCGTTGAATGCCATTTTCGTTTTATTAGCTTTCCCCCTAGTTTTTATGATCTTCGCACAAAATCAGGAAAAAAAGCACGTTCCGTGACTGGTGATAAATGCTCTCGTCATCGAAAACGTTCGAAGACCGAAAATCGCGTGATTTACACGGCAGATCGACGTGACAACTTACGAAATTAAAGGAGGAGAGGAAGAGAGAGAAGAAGGGAAGACTCTCTGCGTTAAGTACGTTGCACTAAAAATCGGAAAAACTAGCTTATAAAGAAGTTGAACTTGTGATCTTGAAGCGGCGAAAGTGTCGCCATGCAAGAGGATCGCCTTGGGCTCGTGTCTCACGCGTGAGCTCACGCTACGCCGCGACACCTACGCGCTTTACCACGAAGATGTGATCGTCCTCGCAAGGGCGGGCGTACGGATGTTCTCGCACGAGAGAAAAAGCGAGACAGAGAGACGCGACGCAAGCGCATGAAATTCGCACGACGGTATTCGCGCGTCCGAGGCGTCGCGACGCCTTTGCCAACTCTTCATTCGGCATCTGCACGCGGTCGGAGTAACGTTCGGTTTCGTACGGACGAGATCGTAACGCGACCTTTCGTACGATCGCTTTTTTTTCCAATTTCGTAAGACGTACGCCCTAAAGATGTCGTCGTTGTCATCGTTGTCGACGATAGGGATAACGAAATCGTCGCCTACTCGTTCGGAAAAGTAGTAAAAAGCACGACAGAGCCGCGACAGTGACATAAATGAAAATTGTACTCCTCCCTTTTAATCTTTACCCTTTTTATTTTTCCTACTCGACGATCTCGTCGTTCTATCTCGCGTTTACGAGCCGCGGCATCGAACACCAAGGAAGAAAAGAAATGGGCAAAGAAAAGAATCGAGAGAGGCGCTTAATGGATAAACGTTCGATGTACTCCCTTGGCAAATGGGAAAGATTAACGAGGGGGATGAGTGGGTAAAATAGTTTAAAAAGTATACCCGATAACAGCGACGGTAATGACTTCGCTTACGGAAGGATTCACGCAAGCTGTCGACGTGGCAAACGTGAGTGAGGAATCAACTTGGAGGATCCTCGATTCCTCGTCTTTCGAACGACTCTGTCGTGAATCGATAAGCGACGATCGTCGAGCCTACGAGCTCGAGAAGAACAACAGCGACGAAACAAAAGTGCCGAAACTTTCTTCGCAGGGTGCTCGAGCTAAAGGAAGAATCAAACATTGAGAATCGAGGATCGACCAAGGAAAGAAGGAACGAGACGTAAGAAAAAGGAGAGCGACGAAGACGTCGTCGATCGATCGAAAGTGTCGAAGGAAGGATCGAGGTGATTGGAAATAAAAAAAAAGGAAAAAATATATAGGAAGAAAGAAGAAGCGAAAAACGCGCCGAAGGATAGACGAGGATGAACGACAGCGTGAACGTAACGACGTCGACGTCGTCGGAGTCGCAATCGGGGTACGAGTGCGGTGCCGATCTCGAGGCGTTTCACACGGGCTACGCGCAGATTCACGGCTGGGCTAGCATCCTGGTCTGCGTCTTTGGCTCGATCGCCAATAGCCTGAACATCGCGGTGCTGACCAGGCGCGACATGAGGTCGCCCACGAACATGATCCTGACCGGCCTCGCGGTGGCTGACCTCCTGGTGATGATCGAATACATACCGTACGCGGTTCACCTCTACCTTTATCATCGACCAAGGCGCGACACCTTCACCTACGGCTGGGCAGTCTTCGTCCTCTTCCATTCGAACTTCGGGCAGGTCTGCCACACCATCTCCATCTGTCTGACGGTTACCTTGGCGATCTGGCGTTACATCGCGGTCGCCCATCCCCAGAAGAACCATCAGTGGTGTAGCTACAAGAAGACCATCATTGCGATACTCGGCGCCTACGTCTTTTGTCCGATACTCTGCGTACCGCTTTACATCACGACAGAGGTGAGAGCACGACGTAGAGCTCAGTCAACCACGGGTCCAAAAGACAGGTCCTTTTGATCGTTGGACAGTTCGCGATCTCTTCGCGTTTCAAATTCGTTCGTTCGCGACGCGCTAAGAACTCGTCGACCTTTTTATATTAAGAAAAATATGAGAGTTAAATCCGAAGCTTAGTTTGCATGGAAGTCTGGAAGACTGATTTTTCTTTTTTCTTTTTTTCTTCGTTAATTTATCCTCTTTTTTAAATTTCTTTCGCTCGCAACGCATGGAGAACTCGTCGAAACTTGTTCTAAGATTAAGGTTTAATCGTCGGATACGTTTGGATGATCTATTTCAATTTCGTACTGTGATTTGTATCAAGATGGAATTGGAAGAGAGTGTAAATTGTATTAGCCATAATCGATGAAAGTGACGAAAGAAACATCTATGAAAAATAGTTTTCTATTTACGATAAGACCCTTTCATTGCTGTATTTGCAAGTATTGTAACCAAAGTTCCAGGGTGTATTTAAATATTACGTATACTTCCTTTGATCAATTGGGGTTTCTCAAGCTTAGTTTTATAATTATTTTTCAGAACATATCTTGGCAAAATCGATGTTGATATGTTACGTAAGTCAAAGATTTTTTGTCAATAATATTCTATCTCTCCTTCTTTTTCTCTTATTGTATTTCTCTCGGAGAGCAAAGGACTAGTTTTACGTCCTGTCAAGGTGTTTTCGAATCCCTCACGAGTGATTCGTAAAGTAGGAAGTAGAAACAAAATTTACGACGGAATATGCTCAACGGCCATTTGCGTCTGCCTCGTAAAAGTCTGCGATAACGTCGACGTTGCATCGACGAAATTAACCCTTTAACGGAGGAGGACGAGTCATTTCGTCATGAAAAGACACTTTTTCAGCACGCACAAAGAGTTAATCCGTCACAAATATTTAAAGACAGCGCTCGTAAACTTAAATCCGATAAAAGCATCGTAAGCTAACTTTACGTGCCACGCCGTATCTCAAATTGTACCATAATATGCGACAGAGTACATTTTTAATCGATTTTGAATGAAATATTTTGTTCGAAAATCTTAAAATTCTTCAAACATCTTTGGAGGAAATATTCGAACTCGAATATTTCTTTTTTAATTCCGCATTGCTTAATGATTGCGTAAAATGTGAGTTATGTCAATTGCGCATTAACTACGTACATATCGATTGAGTTTGTCGTTATAAATTGTCAGTAGTGCGCGCAGAATTGGCTTTCGGTAAACAAATGTCGTCAACAACCTAAAAACGAATTTAAATAGATGAAAATGAGCCGCGAGCGAATCCTCGTAGAAATTAATATTAATCGCTGTGATTGTTGAAATACGACGACGATTTATTCTACAGAGTTTATTCGAATAACATTTCCACGGGAATGTGCCTCGCTTCTGAAAATATTCGTTGAAGTGGAATTAACGTGCATCTAATAAGCGGGCACGGGATACCAAATTTCTCTCGTCTAAGCGACATGAGGAATAATGGATCATCAAAATTTAAACGCGTTTTCGCATCTTTCTATTAAACGTCCAAACCGTTTAACATCTTGTCATGATTTATTGGATTTAACGGTGGTGGTCTCTCATGTTCTCGTCATCGTCATCGCCAACGTTACTTTTCTCTACTACCCTCTTTGTCTGGCATACCTCTCTCTTCTTTCCCTGAAACACGAGTGTCCGAGGGCGTTCAATTAAATGCGTTTTAATTCCGCGCGAATAAATGACAGAAACGAAGTCAATTCGAAAGAAATATTATAAAAAAATAAATTTTAAAACGCGTATATATTCGTTTTAAACAATTACGAGCGTCTACGAGGCCTCGCTTTACATTGAAATATATAAATAAAAGTTATAAATCAATAGGGTATTCATTTTTCTGCTATCTGCTATGTCGTTATTCACGCGACGTCGCTTTCTACGGCCCATGTTACGTGTCATAAGGCTCTCGCGTTATCAGATATCAAAAAGCTCGTGCGACTCCATTCGTTTCGATTAATCTTATTGTTTTTCAAAGAATCCTTCTACATATGCTCGCGCGATTGGCTAAGTGAAAATCACCGTGGCAACATTACAACCGCTTCCAATATCAACTCGATCGTATCGTGTGTACGCCCGATCGCCAAGTAGGACATGTACGATCGATGGAATGGCTAATTTCACGAGTGTCGTCCGATTTCGACGAGAGGGCAGTTATTTCCAATTTACCACCACCACTTGCATCAAATTTTGGCAAAAAAACCATTCATCGGTAACCGAGCTGACACATTTCATGGTTTTGTTCTCTGCGACATCTTCGGATCGCTTTTGAATGCTGCATCGAAATAAAAAAGGAAATTTGTCCGTCCGTCTGTCTATCTGCGTTTGGAAATTTGAATTTTCTAACCTGCAGAAAGAATGCGAAGAAGTTAGTTTCTCAAGAACGTATGTATTAGGAATAACAACGTTTACACTGAGAACGGTAGCATCGATCATCTCCATTGTCGTCGACAAGCTTTCTCGCAGTTTCTCTTTCCCTCTTGTTCTTGAATGTAAAAAGAGATACGTTTCTTGATCGAATATAGGGACAGTTTCGTCTCGTCGCGAGAACTCAACGACTTTTTTTTATGTAGAAACATTAACGTCAAAATAACATCAGCGGTCACAACGATAACCGTCATCCGTGAACTCACGGAGACAAGCGAACCGTTTAGCCAAAGACGTTTAGACTATCCATGTTTTCACATTTCCATTTTCTAAAATATGTTTTATTTCGGCGATTAAAACCTCTCGATCTGTTTAATAATTTAAACGAAAACGTCGAACAGGGGTCTAAGATAATAATGACACGACATTTTTGCTTATTCATCCGTCATTATTTACACCAACTTTTTTGCTCAACGGCCAGCATTAGTATTAGTGTACTTCATGTGCGGTCCGAGGTAACTTTTCTTCTTCGAATGTAATTCAAAGAAGACGAACGGCTGATTTGGACCGATCGAAACGGTTTTGCGAGCATCGAATCGCTATGAATTTTCATGAAGGCGTGTTGATCTTGATAATTGTCCCATAGGTGAGACCGCACATCGAGATACTGGACGAGCACGGTATGAGCGTGAATCTGACGTGGATACAGCAGCATAACGAGCCAAGAAGCAGTAACAACATGACGTCGAGTGGCGTCCAACCGACGAGCAGTGAGGAATCCACGCGACGTACGACCAACACGACTCTATATTTCGTTAAATTAACGAAAACGGCGCGGGCGCACGGTATCCTCAAGGAAATGAACTTTTGGATCTATAGCGTGGTGATAAAGTTGATACCATGCCTGGCGCTGACGATATTAAGCATAAAGTTGGTCTTGGTGTTGCTAGAGGCGAAAGAACGCAGGAAAAAGCTAGTCACGAAGATGTTAAAGACGAACGACGAGAGAAACAGTGTGGACGCGAATGCGACGTCGACTGCTATCGCTGGTGCCGGTGGTGCCGGCGGTAATGTAGGAAAGAAAAGCAAAAAAAATATGAGGAATACGGACAAGGAACGGCAAACCGACAGAACGACGATGATGTTGTTGGCCGTATTGCTGCTCTTCCTGGTGACCGAGTTGCCGCAAGGTGTTCTGGGCCTTCTCAGCGTCATTCTCGGCTCTGGATTCTTCCACACATGTTACGTAATGCTGGGTGAGTTCGTTCACTTCGTCGTAAGAAAAGATTTTTGATATCGGTGACTGCTTGCGTCGTATTTGTGTTCCGTTTCGCGCGTTGAACGTGTTCCATGAAATTTTGTTGCGCGTATACTAGGAAGTCTAAAAAGAAAGTACGAAAAGTGTGAAAGGCGTGATAAGAAAATTATTGAGACTTCGTTCGATGAAGAAAAAAGGGCAGAGTTTCGCTTTAAAGATTTCTGATAGTTATGAAATTGTTGGCAAAATTTTGTGTTTCTACGAAGATATCGAGAAATCGCCTTGCAATCTCGTTCTTTGGTTGTATTTACGTCGTCTTAGGGCTTAAGAGTAGAATTTTGCGAAAATAATTTCAAATATCGATGCCTTTGTTATATTTATGCGCTTGTTAAGTATTCGGGATATTACGATCAACCTTTTTTTCCTCTTTCGTCAATAAATCGCATCTAAAGAAACCGGTGGAGATTCAAGACAAGACGATAAAGAAAACATAGTTGTTATCAAATTTTGATAAGGAACGCTCGAAAAATCTATGGTCACGACGCTTCTCTTTTTTCCTTTTTCTGCGAATTATTCTCCTTACCACCTCGATTACCATTTTCTCTTTCACTTTTTCGCTTTTCCTAGATACTACCTCAACGTATCGTAACTAATTCCATCGTATTCTTTTAAAAATTCCCTCTTTGTTTCATTTCGACGACTTTCGACTCTCTCCTTTCATTTGTCTTCTTTACAGGGACGAACATCTTTCCAGATATACTCGATTAGGATTTTTGATTATTATTATTATAAACTAGATTTCTCACTTCTTCGAAGAAAAATTTCCTTTGAACGAAGACTTGATCTTCTACGTTGATCGAGTCTTGCTCGTATACATTCATACATTCATGCGTAAGTTCAGACTCGCATAAGTAGGCTCAGCTGCTTGGATTCTTTCCACGTTAAAACACATCGCACATAGTGCAAGATTCGGTGTACTCGATATTTTCTCATGGCTACTTGAAAGGTTGACCCGGTTTACGAAGCTAAGTACGAGGTACACCGATTATTCTCTGGCTGGTAGCGATACACGTAACGATACGTCCGACCAGTAGCAGTGTACGACATATTTCACGAGACATACTTTTCTTTACCAACGCGGGCAACTTGTGCACACGCCTACGTATTTTCCGTAATAAGATTTTAAGATTTAGATTTGATTTCAAGCGATCGTCGATCGTTTCGAGATACGAGATAATTCGTTTTATTCGATAAAACGGAGTAAAAGAAGAGAAGATAGGAGGTCTTGAGAATAATAAGGACGATAAATCAAGCAATTAGCAATAATATCAAACCCATAGCTCTCAAAATCGATGAAAAAGCCGAAGGTATACGATCGGAGGTACGACAATGCGAAGCGCTAATTTCGAGGGAATTCCTCGATGCTATCGGATTTTACGACCGTTTTTACCGGCCAATGTTGACTCGGTGAAAGGATGTTCGAAGCGATTGACGCAACGTCGCGGCGATTTGACAAAGGATTTTTCTTTAAGGACGTCGTAAGATGTGAAAATTACAGTTAAGTCTTTCGTAAATTTCCTCGATAAAGTCTTTTCTTCATTCGCAATAAGTTTTTAAAAGCGCGAATTTTCATCCGTCAAATCGAACAAAGGCTCCAAGCATCGAAAGAGCTCTTTCGACGTATTGTTTTCTTCCAAGTCTTCCTTCCAATGCGGATGAGTTTTTTTTAAAAGTCTTCTCTCCTCGAACGTATTTAACACTAGATTGCCCGAAGAAGTCATTTCGACTGCTTTGTCGTACGTATGGTCACCTACATTTTTTCTATTTTCTGTTTTCTAAGCGAAGTAAATTTTCCTTATTATTTAATATTTACTAATAACATATTATGTGACTTTAAATAATATAAAATAGCATCAAAAAATTAATTTTAAATATTTTTTATGAATTAGTTATTCTTTCACAAAGCAGCCATTTTGACTTCTTTT
>JAITYT010001162.1:775055-792530 GCA_025433975.1 Liostenogaster flavolineata
TTTCTCCAAACAATTGTGAAATAAAAAGAAATGTCGAAATTGAAAGTGCATATGCAATATTAGGTAGTCGAAGGTAGTTTATACGCTACACAAGTATTTATATTACCTTCGAAACTACTTCGCACATTCTCCATGATATGCAGCAGCATCTTTTGGAGTATTTTGTTTTATTGACCAACATAATAAATCTATATACATTTTTAGAATTAAGCATTTATCACTGTAAATATCTTCATGTATATCTGATAGTTAATGATAAATATATTTGCCAACTACTACTATTTGTATAAAAAACTTAGTTTTTAAAAAAAAACCTTCTCCATTTCGCCATTCTTACTTTAGTTATTATACAAATCAATAATTCCTCTACTTTAAAAATATTTTATGAAACAATTTTCAGGATATTTAGATTTTGTCGTTTAACCGCAAATACCATATATCTGTGCATTTTGATTTACGTATGCGTCTAATTGGCAAAAAGAGATACTGAATATATCATAATAAAGATAAAGATCATAATCCGTATTTTTTCAAATTTTTGTATTTCACTGTATCGCATTGTTCTAGTCGCGTTACAATTTCTATAATCGCGATTCTTGGTAATAAAACGCTCTTTAAAGCAATTTAATATTCATGCTGGGGGTTTTTAATTTGTCGAAGACCGACTAAAGCATAGACATACTCTCTGTTTTAACTAAATTCTTTCCGAATAGCTATAACAATTATCGCGCGGCATTGCTCTGCTGAAAAACAAATTTACTTTTTAATGTTACTTTTATCGCGACATTTTGCGATAAGAAAATAAATAATAAAAATTCGATTCTTAGGCCATCCGACAACTTCTTTTTTAAAACACGAATGCGTAGATGAAAAAAAAAGACGAGAAATTATATTAAAAATACCTTCCCAATGGTATAGGTAAAAATGATAAACGATCAATTATACCTACTACTTGATATTTTATACTATTCCCCAAAGATCGAGCGTCAAAATGCGATATCCAATCTGCCGTTACTTACACGCGTGATGTCCTCACGGCTCTTATTTCTTCTCTAGACATCGTTGGAATTGGCGCAAGAAACCAAGAATGATCTTTTTTATTGAATTTCAGTTCCTCTTTCACGTTGTAAGAGACGAAATGAAATATTATTGTAAAAATGGAGGCAATTTATCGGTGCATGTAAAACATCTACACACTTTACAAAAAAAATCAATGCCAATCATAGAATGTCAAACGCATCGTTATATTTTACATTTTACATAAAACGCGCGTTTTTTGAGAATGATTTTCTCATGTGCATACAATCCCGAATATCGATAAAAATATTGTTTCTAATAATACTTTTGTCAAAATCAAATCGTTTTTTCGTGAACGAACGAAAACTAATGCTTAAACCTTTGCACAGAAATAATACCTCGATGCTAAATGATGAAATGACATTTCACCGATACTGCGAATATTTAACATACAAAAGAATTAATTTCTCTCGATGAAACTAATGTCGTGCGTTTATTCTGCGGACAATTTTACGTTCATCGATAGCTTTGAATTGCCGAATGCTTCGAGTGAAAATGGATCACTAATGCAAAGGGGGAAAGAAAATAGAAAGGAAAAAGTCGCGAAAGCGATCGCGATTTTCATTACTTTTCACGACACGCGAGCGCGATAACGCCAATAAATGAAGACGATCGAAAACGAAAAGAGAAATACGATATTTCAATTAAAAAAACCGATTCGATGGTGAAAGCATCGTTTACGCGGTATTTAACACGTTCGTTCGGCACGCGAATCGTCGCGATAGGAAAACGTCGCATTAGAAACGCGCGGATTTCGTTAATGACGTTTGACCGTCGTGTTTTTCGTAATTGCGTTAACGATTGCGAAATGCAAAAACGAGGAAAGAATATGGGTGGGAGGGCAAGAGGAAGAAAAAGAAGAAAAGGAAGAAGATATCGACAACGAGTAGCAATCTACCCTAAGCGTAGAGTCGAACCCGCCCACATCTCATCTTTTCGTTGCTTTTTCGGGCAACAGGCAATAATGCCGTATATTAGCTCTTCCGGAATTTAAAGCCAGTCTCCGTCTCCTCCTTCGTACTTTTACCCACCTGTCGTCGTTCTTCTTTCTTTCTTTTTTTTACCTCCATCGTATTCCTCTCCTCCCCTTTCCATCGTTCAGGCTACCCATCGTACGACCCACGAGGAACGCGTACGTACATAAGTGCGCGCGTTACGTCGAGCCCACCATCGTCGGACGTAGGTGTCCTATGGGGGCTGGAACGCCTGCGCGAACTAAAATCCACCCTATATAAGGAGCAAACGCTCCCTCAAAGAGTTATTCACTTTTGGGAAATCCACGTTACGAGGCACGAGTTCACCCCCCCTCTTGCCGTCGGAAATGGGCTTCGCCAGAAGCTACCTCGTGAGTTTGCTGCTCTGCGTCTCGATCGTCAACGAGATTCACTTTCCCACGGTGAGTTTTCATCGTTAAATCAGTCGTTCGTTTCGTTCTTCGACGTAGAATCGATCCGTGGATCGTAGATCCCTTCCATCTTTCTCTTCCTTCCGTCGATCTTTTCGATTGGAAGGAACGAGTGTCGAAGATATATTCAAAAAATTCTGATCGATTTCTAGCGCGTTTCTACTTCTTTTTTTTTTATTATTTAAAGCTCTTTCAGAAATATGACGCGTATTTAGAATTCGGGTCTCGTACAAAATATAGGACTATGAATGATAATGAAATTCAACAAAAACACACTTCGTCCGCGTTCAAAATTTCGTGCAATTAAAAGTAGATAAACTGTTTAAGCCGTTATTGTGAATAACATCGTGTTTTCGCTCAGGAACGCGCGGTTTGAACGATTCCAACGGTTGATAAGGCGAGAAGCTTGTGTCATCGGTTAACGTATAGATCATAAAATAGATGGAAGAGTGATCGAGTCGTCGAGAAGCGTGGAATCATTTGAGCCACGAAAAAAATTCTTTGATCGATACCGAACATCGAGACGTAACGATTTACATAGTTCAATCGCGTAGAAATTCGTTTCGAAAATCCACGCTTACGTCTATGAGTTTGCGACAAAAATGACAAAAATGTCGCGTCTATTATTCGTATATATTTTATCATTCGTCCATTTTGTAAATAATTAACGCGATTGTCAAGACTATTGAATTAATTCGATAAAGTCAACCCAGCGACTAACGCGAAGATTGGAACGAGATCAACGTCGACTTACTAACGCGATTACTCCAGTCTTTCTTAACGCTC
The DNA here is from genome assembly GCA_025433975.1 of Liostenogaster flavolineata. Classification (NCBI taxonomy): domain Eukaryota; kingdom Metazoa; phylum Arthropoda; class Insecta; order Hymenoptera; family Vespidae; genus Liostenogaster; species Liostenogaster flavolineata. The sequence goes on from JAITYT010001162.1 coordinate 778,324, forward strand.
GATTTAAGGAGAACGACAAAGTCGAAAGAAAGCGCGAGATAGTTTTCGTCGATCGTACGTTTATCCACCGAATAAGTTATTCGCAGGAAGAGTCTCTCGTGTCTCGAACGGAAGGAGACTTAATTAACGAGAATGAAAACAACTCGATCGAACGTATTGTCGTATCGTGGGTATATCGCGTGGATACGTTGTGCACTTTCCGTCTATTTTCTATCCGTAAATCGCGTTCGAGAAGAAAGAAAGGAAGGAAAGATCGTATCGATTGATTTTTCGCGCACGCTTAACGTCAATTTACAGTGCGAGTCGCACACTTGTCGGATTTATTAATTCTATCGAACGAAAAAAAAGGGGAAATCAATAGAGCGTAGTATACATTCGTTTTTAAAATTCCTTTCAGAAAATATATACTGTTGCGTTAAAAAATTATTGTCCTAAATTCTTGTAGGTGTAATAATTTACTATTCGATAATCACGATAATTTTCGTTATTTAATATTCGAATTATATTTCGAACGTTTTGACATCGATTAAAAAAAAATTAAAAGATTCGAATGGCTCGAGCAATAATTTAAAGACACGCGTTCGTACGAATGTCACAGATATTTTACGATTGTCCTTGGTGCGAATGTAGTCCCCAGTCTACGTGGTATCAACTCGCTCAAAATCCGTATCCTAATCCTTCGAAAGAAAGTATCAAGATCAGGGACACTCGTGAATTTTCACAACCAAATCGTATTTCACGATCGTTTCTTTAGAGCCGACCTGTCCTCGTAAAATTGAAGACGCGGTGAATTCCCGTCAGAACGATAGAATCTTACGAGAAAACCCTACGACGAGGTTCGATTACACGTTCGCATCTTTTTTACGTCGGGTCTTGTTCGATCGCCTCTCCTTAGCATTGATATTTCATCTCGATCGAAGTCGAACCTGATTTAAATCGTTTCGGTTCTTTTTGTTTTTGTTTTTTTCTATAGTTCGCGAAATATTCGTAAATTTCTAAAAATAGGAGAACGAGTGCATCGTTGCGTCGCGTTACGTAAAAAAGGCTTTTTCAATTTCACACCGGCAATGTAAATTCGCTAAGACCGCGATCCTCTCTCGAGCAGTTTGAAACTTCTTCGTCGAAGTTGTCGAGAAGTTTGTCCCTTTCTTTCGTATCATCGGATTGAAACGAACTCGTCGAGACGATCCTTTCCTTCCAAGCGAACTCTTCATCGATTTTTATAACTTTCCGCCTCGAAGACGCGAAAACGGAAGGACAGTCGCGATGAAGGGTAAAACGAAAGAGCGAGAAATCTTCGTTCGCGGAACGGAAATCGTCACGAACGATCGACAAAGGAGAAAGGAACTCGTGTCAACCAGTCTTTTTTCGATGAAATCGAAGAAAAACTTCGAGGGAGGAGAACCTGTTGCCCGAAACGCCGATGATAAATCGAAGAACGCGCGATGACGAAAACTCGTCTCTTGGCTTTTCGAGGATGCGCTTTTTAGCAAGTATCAACCGCCTGAAAGTTTCTCTCGATATTACCGTAGCAGGGAGATTCGAACGACCATTGAACAGCCTCCTAAGTCAGAGGAGATGCAAGCAATAGCCGCAGTCGTAATCATTAGGTCGTCAAGGATGAAATTTGTAAAAAATTTGTAGAAAAATTATTATCTAAAAATTTCATCCTTGACGACCTGTTATAAATACGATCGATGACCATACGAAAGTTTTAAATTTCCCGAAAGATCGACGTTTGAATGCACCAAGCGAATTTCACGAAGGTCGACAGTTGTCTTTTCGTCGTCATTAACGTTCGATCGTTGATTCGAAATAGCGAAAGTCGCGCGTACACCGAACACATTCCGTTTAGAATGGCGTGGGCGTTCCTAATCGAGAAAAACGAAAGGTTAGGGAGAAGAAAATCGGAAAAAGGGCCTTGATACTACGTGCGTCCACGCGTCTATCGGAGCCGTTCGAAGGTGAATCGTACGGAGGAATGCGCGAGTTCGGTTCGGACCTGTTCGAGAATAGATTCAGAAAGCTTTCTATCGTCCATCTTCTTGATTTCCCTATTCGACGAAAAGGAAGAGAGGAGAAAGACGTAGGTAGATCCCCGCTTTGTCGTGAAATATAAAAGGAAACGTCGAGCACCGGTGTTCGAAGCGCGTGTTCCTCCGTGCGAGGGCCGTGCTGCAACCGACAAGCGATAAAACCGCAGGCCGAAGTCCTTATTATTAAGTGCGTATCTACCGAGAAGTCGGAGATAGGAGAAGAGCATCTCAACGGTGACGTACGCGAACAAAGACGCGAATAATTATTGCCGGTGCTGTTATTAACATCGTTCTCGCCGTTTTCAAGTTCTTGTCGTATTTTTACTCTTTCCTCGCTTTTTTTTTTTTCTTATTTTTCTCCCATGTCTTTCACGAATTCGTCTCTTCTAGAATTTTTAAGACGATTTTAAAGTCGTCGATTTGACATGCGGTTAGTTCAGCGATTCTTTTCGCGATAAGATTCGCATTTTCTTTTTAACGAGAAAACTTACACTTCTGTCGCTCGATAGATTGACCGAAATGAACGATTGGACTGGATCTCGTCGAAAAAATCAACAGGTATGCGATGATTTTGTATCGCGATCCGTATCGAGTCGATATCGCCTAAATCGTTATCGAGACTTTAAACTTGCGCTTAATTAATTCGCTTGAGATTAATTCGCAACATCGAATCGGTAACCTCGTCTCATATAAAATGTTCTCTCCATTACGTTAATAATTTATTTATAATAAAACGTCTCTTCTTCGTAAAACACCTCTTGAAGCCTGGTTACCTAATAAACATTCGTCACGTGTCGATCTGGCGACTCCTCGCTTGTGTACAGTCTCACGCACATACGGTCGTACGTACTCTTATTATAATACCTTTACGCTTTTCTATTTTTTCTCTTTTCTTACGAAAAACGCTATAAATTTTCAAAGGATCGTCGATGGAAGTCCAGTCGTTCGTCCACCGACCGTTCGCACGTGTGTTCAGTTAACCCATTGGTTCAGTATTTCTCGAGTAATCTCCTTAGCCTGATTAACGATATATTTCATCGAAATTATGCTTTTGAACGATACTTTTTATCTCGGAGAAGAGATTTGATCACGGATTTTAACGTCTTTGATTAATTAGGAGAGTTAAAAGATAGTATTCCATGGAACTGGAGAATCCCCGCCTCTTTAAGCCAATGGATTAACGATATAATCACGATCGTGGGGATTCACGGCACGGCGGCGCGAAACTCGCTTTGTACTACTTCGATCCGTTGGCACGTCTACGTATCCGTTTTAAATAAATTCGAGCCGGTTTAAATTAGCTTTTCCATCGACATGATTTCCTGCGTATTAAAACGAACCGTTATGAAATAAGAGTACGTATAATAATAAACGTGTATAAATGTAACGTACGATCGATCGATGAACGTTGCTGGAAGAACTCGGTCGAAAATTGACGAAAATATAGTTAATATTGGCAACGAGAAGAATTCATAGCGCGAAGCTCCGCTAAAGTTGGAGTTGGAAATCTAATCGATATCGAAAATCGATTGCAAGCTTGATCAGGCTAAAGATATCGAGGATAAAATCGACAGGTTCTTTCACGCTTGTTTTTACCATCGATATTGCTCAACGTTTGCCCGAAAAAGCCAGAGAACAATGGAAATCGAGATCTTTCTTATTTTCTCGGCGATGACGACGAAGTTGTCACGAGATCTTCCCTTTGCGGAGAGACGAGCTTATTGCAGGACGAATTGAAGGGGTGATCTTCATACAACGTGCAGCACGTTCTCGCATCGCCGCGGCGAAAGCCGTTTATCTTCCATCAGTAATTTCCCTTTTAGGCCAAAGAACGACACGCGCAAACGTGAATAAGATATGCGTAAACCAAAGGCGGTCAGACTCTCTAGAGAGGCTCGAGCGTACCGAATGCATAACGGATGTACCTTTGCATCTAACGCCAGGTCTGTTCGAGCTTCTAACGTTCTACTACCGAACGTCTTACTCTTGGATGAATAACGATGCTATTATGATATGGCAATTAATTACTCGTTTGTTATTTATCATTTCTTATTTATTCTCGATATCGAGAAAAAATTCTTGCTATACCGAAACGCGTACTAAACCTGCCTTCGATACATCTGTCACAACGAACGGACTAGTCCGAGCGAATTTACCTCGTAGAAATTATCGGAAAGAAAAAAAAAGTACATAAGAATCTTCTTTCGGAGGATAAAATTATCAATGGAACAAAGGTCGGCGATTCGTACAATTTCGAAGAATTAAAATACCGATGAAAGCACCATTCCTTTGATCACGGAAGGAGAAATTACGATTCGACGTTATCCTCTTCTTGTGCATTCGCGAATACACGTAAGGAGTACCGAATAAACGTGGAAATTTCGCGAATGTAAGATCGACCTTCGCGGACACGAGTGAGACAAACTCGAGGGATTCCGTAATAACGCGTGACTGCTGTCCTAGAATTTCTGCGAACTTCTGAAATTACCTCCGCGTGGTTTCGAAGAAGCTTCGTTTTCGCGTCGGTTTTAAGATACGTCAGTCGATTATTTAAGGCACGGAAACTCGGAAAGGATGACGGTTCGTGAATGTAAATAATGATTTTACGAAATCTCGGAAAGAGAATCTCTCTCCTCATCGCGTATCCTTGCACGTCGTTCTAAGGAAATTATGGAATCGAGTCGCGTCGCTGTGCAAGGATGGGTAAAACGATACCGGCTTTTCGTGTCTTATCGAGAACGCAATGGTACCGATTTCGAATTTAGCGAAGCGAGGATAGAAGAAATCTACCAGACCGGTGATACGTGGGTGCAAATGATTTTACGAAATTCTAGAAACAATTCTAGAAGTGATCGGTACGTTTTCTATCTATCGACGCTCCACTGACAGTCGATTTAAATTCTTCCATCGCGCGTTCTACATTTATCGCGCGATACATTCATGCGTCAACTCAAACGTCGAACTAATCGTCGAAAATTTATTTGAAACGTTTTTTCGTACGACGAGTGACTTACGAGCTACTTGAAGTAGTCGTTGTCGATGATCCACCGATAAAAAGTTCCTTTCTCGTTGGTAAATTTTATCAGCTCTCATAGGGGTCGTCGATCCTTTTCTAAGTACAATAGCGCGTTTGCGCGATCACGATTTAACGTAAAAATCCTTGCGAAAGGATTCACGGTGGTACGATTTATCTGCGTTTAGCAGAGGCTTCAGAAGGCTTTCATTCGTTTACTGATATTTTGCCGTGAATTCGTTTACAAATTCGTCGCAAAGGATGTTTACGAGATAAATCGTTTACAACTGTGTACGAGTTATACGAGGTGAATTTTTACGACAGATAACCGTAATAATCTTTAGCAAGGAAAGGACTAGAGACAAGCGATTCTTTGGATCATTTTAATATATATTTTTATTTTGTTTTTTTTAAATATTTTTTTATTTTATATAAAAATATATAACATATTATTTTTAATATATATCGCGTCAATGTAGTGTGTAGTCGTGAAAATGGCAACGTGATTTTCATCGTTCTGCGTTCCTCTTTTCTCGAGAATTTCGCGATCACAGGATGATGGAATTAAACGCGTCGTGTCTCAACCTTTTTCGATCGATGGGATGTCGACATCGTCGAGGCTGGAGTGCAAGAAATTTCCCTTCGCACGGAATGCAAGGAATGGAATTCGCGTACTACAACGACAACTAATTCGTGCGAGCGCGTTACGATAGACGACGTAGACGACGACGTTGAAGCGGATTCTTCCCTACGTTCTTCGTAGCTCTTGTTTTTAATTCACCTGGCCGCCCCCTCTTGCTACCGTCGTGTCGTTTTTACTCGCTTTTATCGCGTTTTTCCATTCTTTGGATTCTTCGCTTTGAAGCTCGCAATACGACAAAATCCACAAATGCTTGCGAATCCATGTGGACTCGAATCGATGAAATCGCGAATACGCGAGTACTTAGAAGACGGAAGAAAAATGGAAGCACGATTTTACATAAAATTATAGAAACGTTCGTATTGCAAATTATTAACAGTGAGTTTCTTTCTCTTTCTCTTGTTTGTATCGTTACAACGACGTGATATCGACAAAAAAAAAACGCTATTTGTTAGTGGAAGGTTGTAAAGGCACGTGGAAGGAGAAAAAGCACGAGTTCGTCGTCGAAAAAGGAAAAATTCACTCTTCTCGTCCGCTTCCTTTTTTCGTAATTACCGCGATAAAATTGCGAAAGATCGCCGCGATATAGATCACGATAATTGGATTAACGTGACGCATACCTCGACGCTGTACCTGAAATCGCGAATTAGATCGATGCAAACGATAATTACGCAACGAAGCGCGTTCTTCGATATAACGTCGCACGGACGGAATTTTATAGGATTTTATGAGATTCTACGGTGCAAAGGAAAGGACGAGGACTTTTAATCGTTCCTTTGTCGAAGATCGAAGAACGATGCTGCTTTCTCGGAATCGATTCGTCTCTAAAAAAAAAAGAAGAATCCAATCGACTTCGAGAAATTCGTTCGGTCGGCGTATTTCGTGGAAAACGCGTAACCTGTTAACACCGGGGAATAAAATTTTGTAAAACTCGTTTCACACTGGGGACTTTTTTTCGCAGTGATAAGTAAAGTCATCGCATCTCAAGTAATACGAGAAAATTGTCTTTAACTGAACTTGATTTTTTTTATTTTCACAAAAAATTGTATGTTACTCGATATACAAATGGAGTATTTTCGATGTTCAAAGAATTGGCGATCTTCCGGGCATGACGAAAAATGTCGTCGTACCCAGTTAACGGGTTAAGTTACGCGACTGGACTCGCAATCACAGACTCTTGACGCTATGGTGCGATTAATGAACGATGATAACCACGGGTTTGTAAAAAATAACCTTCGATCTCACTACTTTACCGCTGCAAACAATAGTGTTGGGTGGCAGTGAATCCTCCTGGCATATTTGGCGTATGAGATCGGTGGTCCTCTTTCGCAAATCCCGCGGATATCGTCGTTCACTCGTCACGCGACCGCGAGTCCAGTCGCGTAGCTTAAAAAAAATCTTACTTCGATACCCGTGAAAATACGCGATTGTTGAAATTGTGAAATCGTATTGCTGTTCGTAGTTGAAACGTTCTTCTTTCGCATCTACGACGTTTCTTCTACCACGTCGATGTTTAAAATATCGTGGGCGACTTTGCGACGTGTCACGATCGCGCTTTCAAGACGGGGCAGGGGGCAACTCGACCCTACGCCTTGTGTCGATTTTACCTCGTGATTCGAGCCACGAGATAAGGAAGAACGAGGGAAGGAAGGAGCCAGAAGGGAGAGAACGTGGAATCGAGGGTGTCGTGCTATCGAGGGGAAAAAACGGGCGCGCGGTTTTTCATGGCTCTTTCCTCTCTATTACGGCCTTTTTCTTCGTTCTTCCGCGCCTACCTACGCTTCTTCTGCATTCTTATTCATCCTACTCGTTTTTCGTGTTATCGATGATCGCTCGTTCGCGCGAAAAAGGAAAAGCTCAATGGAGAATGACGCGGATGTAATTTTTGTAACCGTGTCGCGATACGCAACGCCATCGTTTTTTTTCTTGTAGAATATTCTTGTAGGTAATTACAACCTACGTCTACTTTAATTCTTTCGTGTCAAAAAAATCATTATTTACAAGTCTTTTAATACTTTAACTCTTTGGGACACGGTGGGATTAAAAGTGTCTCACCTTTACGATGCACCGTAATGCGCGGTGGGACATTTTTAGTCCTACCTCGAAATAGTTTCTTTTCCGAAACCTTTATTAGTAAAAATATATCCATTTGTAAAATATATCAAAAGGGAAAAATAATATAGAATGTCACAATACATATTTTATATATTTATTCGAATTTATGCGGCATAGCTGAAATCCTGAGCCGCAAAGGGTTAATCGAGTACGATGCATCTTGAAGCAAGATGCACCGGTATCTCGTCTTCTTTATTATTTTTCTGTTCGTACTGTTTTCTTAAGCGACATATACGCAATTTCTGTAAAACAGCCTTTTTTCGGTCGGGGGTAAACTCTCAGGAAAATATCTTTCTGTCAGTCGTGGTAGTCCGGCTGGCAACAAACATCTTACCTAAGACGGAACTATTTTCCATGACGTTACATCAATTACCGTAAAATTCATATATTCGCAAAAAAATTGAATAAAATCAATTTAGCATTAAACGCGATATAAACGGAGCCGTAGAATTTGGATGCACGGAAAAGACGGATGCACAGAGAGAGGTAGAATTTTTAACATAACAAAAATTAATTTTCATTATTACTGAAAGGAAGGAATAAAAGCACGCCGATGTTCAAATCCACGTTATCTCGACGAATTTACGTACACGAAGCAGATGTTCATTCGTCGAAATATCGTGAATTTGTTCGTAGGACGAAACTAAGCAGAATCGCTTTGCGCCCTACCGTCGACGATTTGTCATTAGTGTCGCGTATCCCCGTGTTCGTACGAACGCGTACGTATCTCGAAGCGTGTTAATCTCATTGGAAACTGCGATTCGTCGTAAATCATGCGACGGACGGCTCGGAAAAAAAAGAGTTCTACGAAAAACGCGTTATCGATATATCGGGGGGATGAAACGTCGTCGAAGGAAGCGCGACGTGAATCGACCAGTCGACCTTCGTCGATACGTTGTAAAATCGCGCGGAAACGTTTCAACAATATCGAGGTCGATTTTAAGGCGATAATGGAAGCGGTCATACCTCGAGGAGCCGAATGGAGCCAAGGAGGGAGATGATTTTACCATGACCTAGAAAATAGGGACGTGAATAAGGGATTCAATTTCGGCGAATAAAAGAAAAAAACGATAGTCGTAGCGCTTCGTACGAGGTCTCTTAATCCTTTCGTATCCTTGGGTTACCAACGTGATTACAAGTTCTATGGGAGTAGATTCCACCGCGTCTACCTTTCCTTCGATCGTGGCTTTGTTCTTAAAAACGAATTGGAAAGATAGAAACAGGTAGGAGAAGCGCGCGATGGAAAACGCGAGAAACGAACGGCTTCTCCTCTTTTTTCTCATTTCGGGGGACAAACAATTTCTCTCGAAGCATCTCGCGACTCGATATTCTTCCGTGTCGCGTAATTACTTGGCGCGTTAAGCTACGATCGGTCGTTTCTTTCGAGACAAACCCGTTTAGCGCGTGACAAGAATCTGGAATTCTCTTTAATATTCTAGAGACTCGAAATCGCTCGAATCGATTTCCACGATAATTTGTGAACGTTTGCGAGTTTGCCTTACAAACGATCGAAGCAACAAGTAAACTTCGTTGTTTCGTTGCCGTCGAACCTTCCATGGAAATGGAAAAGTGCGTTGGATGACGATCGAATTACCTTTATTACGTTTAACAAACGCGACTGAGAACGCGGATCGATCCAATATTTGCCGTCGAATTCTCGGGCGATAATTTAAACGTTCGTTCGAAGAATTTACCGGGAAACGCTACTGGCGGAAGGTTGCTCTAGCACGTGTGATGAGAATTAACGACGACCAGACGATCGCGTCTGCCGTTCAATTTTAGCCGACCGCACGCACGCGTGTCGCGTACACATCCACGGCTTGCGCCGGCTGCTTGTGATTTTATCGACGAAAGAACGAGGCGGAAGAGCGAGGTGCACGCGTACGCTTCGATCCGTTACCAAGAGATTCGCCATGGTTCACGAAGATTAAATTTATACGCAGCGCTGTGACGACGATTTAATTACGTTGCGGCTGTCCGGCCGTTTCCACGCAACTTCGACGATTAATATCGTCGATGGTGATACGAATTTTCACGGAACGACATCGACTGGATCCGATTATCGGGAATCTTCGAGGATGGACGCGAGAACGCCCGTTCCGTTCCGTTCAGGCTCAAACTTCAATATATTATAAGGTTGACAAGGATGAAATTTGTAGAATTTTCTACGAATAACATACAATTGTGACCTAATTTGATCGATTTACTAATTTTTTTATCTTAGAATCCGCCATATTAAATTCGCCATTTGGTTGTTGATAACTCTAACTTTGTATTTGTAATCAGCGGTCTTGAAATTTGGCCAGCTTTAAGCGTTTTGTCCCATTGTTCGAACGAGACTGCTAATATTGAGTCGTCGAGAATGAAATTTGTCGTTAATCTGTAGAAATTCGTAGTTTTTCTACAAATTTCACCTTTGACGACCCGGTACATCGACTTTTTTTTATATTATATTCCGCATCGACTGAACAAAAACCTAAAATTTGCAGTTGGTTCTCGAGGACCAACGAGGCCCGAACGGAAAGTCTGACGCTGGTCCTTACGGACCGACGTGGCACTTAACGCGTTAAGCAGCGTTTTACGTATTCAAGGTTACGTGACGAGGTTTCCAATCGTAGAGTCGCGACCTCTCTCCTCGAACGATATCTTTCGCGTTTAACGTGGCACGACATTTCCAAACACGGAGTCGCCGAACGTAAATTTGCCCCGTCTAAATTGGATGCTGAACGTAGGAGTGCGCGTGGAAACACCGCGATCGTGTATATAAAATTCAGACTTTATCTCCCTTCCTCTATTAGCCGAAAGAAATATCAAAATAACATAAAACGTCTCTTTCTCTTGGTGACACGTTGGAGTCTCGAAAGAGACAAAATTTCGTTGACTGCATTCTGAACGAACTCGCGTTTCAGGTGACATGCCAGGACGAGGGTAGCGTGCTGACCGGTAGCAGCAGTCAGTGCATACCGAGGAAAGCCTTCCTGGCCCTGCTGCGACTGCCCGAGGTCAGCTCCAACCTCGCGGCCTACTCGAGGACCGCGAGAATCAACCAAGAGTCGAAAGGTCGCAACGAAATGGTCGACCTCGCGGCACTGACTACGGCGATCGGCAATGGCGGCGAGGCTGCAGGAGCGATGGACAGCGGCGCGGGTGCTGGAAACACTCGCGATGACGACGAGGACGAGATCTGCATACCCGGAAGCCTCTATCTGGAACTCTTCCGGGAGCCAGGCATGAGGGCGCACCTCACGTCGGTCGGCAGGACGCCCAAGCTGCCGGATTATCCTTTCGGCCGGTCTTTCGAGGACACGACGGACACCGGTAAGCGTAGTATCGCCACCCTGGCCAAGAACGACGATCTACCGGCCTCCATTCAGGATCGCAAGGAGGGCGACGAGGCGGACGAGGCGGGAGAGGAGGAATTAAGAGACGCGATGGGGGAGAGGAGAATTCAGAATACCGAGGACAGAAAGAGAAACACGGATTACGACAGGTAGTTGAGGCTATCCTCGATCGTTCGCTCGTCTTTCGATTTACGATCGAGTTCGCTTTGTACTTTGGCTCGTTTGCTTTTCAATTGTTAAAATCGTAAGCTGACAGAAACCTTTTCATCGAGCTCCATCATTTTCCGATAGTACGTACGCTTCCTTGTCGTAATATATTTAGTATTTTTCGCCGTTATATCCGATTATTCCGGTCTGCAAAGGCACGAGGAAAAAAAGGTTTTTTTTTTTATCAAATTCAACGTTTAAACTCAAGCGGTAATATTCGCATTTTTCAATTTTTCGATAAGAAGGCGCTCGTTCGTGTGTCGAAACAATGTTGCTATAGTTCTGAAATTCCTCCTGTAAGAAGAAATGAAATTTACCAGTCGACCAGTGTCGACCTTAACGAACGATCGCACGTAGGTACGAAGTCAGCAGCGGACCAGGAACGGCAGGTTCGTTCAACGTGCCACCACCGGTCGGTTACTACTTCCCGATCTTCCCTAAGAGGAACGTAGGCTCGTTGGCGCGGGACTTCGCCCTACCATCCGCCGGCAGGAGGAATATCGGTTCGCTGGCGCGGGATCACGCCTTGCCAAACGGCAAGAGGAATATCGCCTCCCTGGCCAGGGACTACGTCTTACCAAGGGGCTCCAGCGGCAAGCGACTGAACTCTAGGGACGGCTATCGAGAGGAGAGGGAGGGGAACGAGCTGGAGGCCGCTGGGAACAGATACCTGGTCCTTTCGACGCCTCTGGGCGTCTTGGACGAGGTCAGAGACGGCCTCGTGCAGCCGAGGAAACGAAGCGTCGCCCTTCCACCCGGAAGCCTCATCCTACGCGCCCTCAGCCGCAAGGGACGTTCCGATCAGAGTTTCGAGGCTAACGACGAGCCCTTTAAGCCCTACTTCGCGAGGCTTGCCCTGCGCTACGACGACGACGACGACGACGAGGACGAGGAGGACATGACCGCCTGGTCCAGGGGCAAGAGACGACTCGCCTTCTCCGAGGAGTACCCCTTGCCCGTGATGCAGAACGCCAATGACCTCGACTACGAGGAGATGATCGAGACTTTGGCCGGTCGCTATCCCACCAACCAGAAGAGATTCATGGGTGAGCGTTGAGCTTGTTCGTCCTGAGGTCGTTCGTCCTGTCTTTGGTGGAACTGGCGTCGATGTTGGTCACGCTGTTTCTCTTCGCGATCGAGAAACAAACTTTCGACTTTATCTTTAGCTTCTTCGAGCATCTTGCCGCTCGTAAGATCTAGGAAGAGAGAGTTTACTTGCTTGAGTTTTCTATCGAAGGGATGCTTTTCGTTGGTGATGTTGAATTCGCGCGTGGGCTCGACGGTGAGTTCCGTTATTTGCCTTTGGCAAAGGGGAATCTTTCGAATGTTTCTTTCGCGAATCTTTCTCGGGTGGAAAATTCATCGGTTTTACGGTATGGTAGGAATTTTAGTTTTCTCCGAGACGTTCTCCGTTCTTATTCGAATCCGTCGACGAATATTATTGATTCGATTCGAACGTTTTGACCATTGCTTTGATCGTTGTTTCTCGATCGAAGACAGCCATTGCGAATTACATATCGCACGATTCGATACTTCTACCACGGGATAACTCGCGATATTTTTCACGAGAACGCCTCCAAATTAACGGTCGATTCGTCGCTTCTGGTAGGAGAGTCAAGTCGCACGCATTTTCGTATGCGCGAAACGCGAACGATCGCCGATTTGGCTTCTTTCTCGGCGGACGTATTTCTCTCGAGTGCGTTTGATCCCCGTTTTATTCCTCTCCTACGATCTTCTTTCTTCGGTCGTCGTTGCGCGGACAATGACGGCAGAAACAATAAGAGCAAAAACAACGTCGACATCGACTGCGCAAGTCGATAGAAAGGAAGGATTCCGTTTCGTAGAGCGAGTAACCGATACGAAAGCATAATGGCGACTGATACGACAACGATGACGACGACGATGCCGACAACGAAGTGTCTTTTATCGGAAACTGGAAAAGCCGCCGGGTGAAGGTGGAAAAGCGAGCGGCTTCGAAGTCGGCTTTTAAGACGCTTGTGTTCGCTCGAAGTTACGACCAAATCCATCGATCGAAACGACCGTATTGGCTGACTTTGATTGACATTCTTGTCCCTTGTTTCTTCTCGTACGCGTATAATGTACGACGGCATTAACATTTTTATCGATTCTCAGCAGTGTGCGCTTTGCTAGTCGAGCTTTACTCGAGGAAGAATTCAGCGATATAGTACGTATCTGCTTAAATTATTTCATTTAAATTTCCTTGCATTTTTACATTTTCAATATCAACGCGATCGTAATCGATTAAATCATGGAGCGAAGAGTAATTCGATTCCGTGTCTTTGCGCAAAAATGGACGATCACGTACTTCCTCGAGGGAAGAAATCGCCAAGACGGAACGGAAGGAAGATGTAAAAATTCTATTTATGAATGGAATAAATGTAAATCGTTTGAAATGCAATGCATATTCATGCATCACGGTTTTACATTCTTGATTCGAACGAAAAGAATTCGTGACCACGTCGTTGTCGGTGCATCGATAATACGCACTTGCTCCTCCTTGTCTTATCGTCGGAAACCGATCGACGAATCTACCGAGTCGATGCAAATAACGTTATCAATTTTCTTCGTGCGGTCCATCGCGATCGATCGATTCTCGAACTCGATTGATCCCTTGCACTGTGATTAAATCGCTGAGAAAACCGTGTAAATCGAGAAATGCCAAAATTGACAATATTCTGTCATTTATTTCAACGTGAAACGAAAGAAAGATATCTTGAAAAATGGAAAAATAAGAAACAGTCTACTCGTAAAAAAATGGCAAATCGATATGCAGGGTGACCAATGGGAATGTGTTAAAAGTAAATAGTTATTACTTCGTAACAAATAGGCCAAAT
>JAITYT010001162.1:798905-824012 GCA_025433975.1 Liostenogaster flavolineata
TGATTATAATTGGTACTACCGGAGTTTATGTCAATCCCGTTACCATTTCCGTTCGACAAGTCAGCATCGAGATCGCCGTTATCACTAATACTGTTATTATTCCCACTTACATTACCCGAACTTTGTATAACCAAGTCAAGTAGACTTTGGTCCCCATCGCTGCTTATATCATCGTCATCGTCATCGCCAATGTTATCATTATTATCACCATCGCTCTCGTCTTTGCATCTAGGCAAGATATTTTCAAGGCAGGGCGCGTTAGGGGTACATTTGCCCTGTTCCTCGTCGTAGCCGCTATCGCAACGACAAGAGCGGGTCACCGGCTGGTAGACACCCCGCGAAACTTCGGCACAGTGCACGTAGCTCTGACATTTACCCTTCAATGGCTGATTCTCGATACCTCTGCAAACTCGCGTGCATTTCTGACTGTTGATATCGTATTTCTCGTAATTCTCGCAACGGCCGAATATGACGGGTTCGTCGTTGACGCATATACCCCAAATCCTGTCGTCCTTGGGATAAACAAAATGTTGCCCATCCTTTTTGACGCAGTTCACGGTGACGCAGTCGGAGTTACACTTTCTCAACTTGCACTCGCCCAACTGTTGGTCGTAGACGTTGTTTTTGGCGCAGACGTTCGTCACGCGTTGTCCGTTGTGGCATATGTAATAACGCGTACATTTGGACGGATCCGGATACGAGCCGTCCTCTATCGGGCAGCTGAAATCGTTCGAAGAGCAACCGTCCTGCGGCACGTCCGTGCAAACACCGCCATTGCAGTAAGGCGTTTTCGGATCGACCACGCAAGACACCTTGGCGAATTGTATGTATTGGCCGTTCTGCGGCCTGCACAGACGTGCCGTGTTGCAATCCAAGCATTCGCGCAGACTATTGCAAGGTGTATCTGGGTTTACCTCGTTGATAATCTCTGATCCATCGTACAGCAGACTCAGGTTTAGCGGTGTGGCGTCATTCCTCCTCGTCGCGACGATCTAAAGAAGAGCAGACTTTGCGTAAAGTTCGTTTGTAAAGAACGCCAATGGAGACGCTACGTTATTGTCCTTAATATATAGAGTGGAAAACGATTGGACAAGATCCATTTTCGATGATATAACGACGATTTTATAAATCTTTAGAGATGCTAAACAGGAAAGCGAATATATTTAATTGTAAGATGTTTATAATTTTATTTTAATAGATAATTATTATATAAATGAATCTCGATTCGTTAAAACTCATTTTGACATTGTTCATTTATGAAAAGAAGAATGTATCCTACAACTTCCTCTACCTTCGAATAATTTTTTAAACCATACTCCTTCTCAATTATTTCTCAATTCAGTTAAATTCTCAAGAATGATAAGAAAGTCGTGTCACAAAATAATTAAACGACTTACGTCGTTCGCTTACCAGAATAATGATCGCTATTCGTGAACATGCTATGGCACTCATGTTTATGCGTTAACAGAGAATGTATCTTTCTTCTCCGTCTCTTATATCAAATTCTAAGGTAAACTTTCGGTTTTTCTTTAAGATCCACTGATACGAGAGAATAGACAAATAGGTGAATAAAGTGATAGGCAACTCGAGATGGAAAACATTACGTATACGTACGTAAACTTGCTTGACTCGAGGAAAAAAAGTTTAGCTGCCGGCAGTAAATTCATTTGGCTGTACCACGTCTTCCTGGAACCTTAAACTAGCATTGTGTGTGACGTCTTATCTAGCTCTTAAATTGTTGTCACGAAAGGTAATCATTTTCGATTATTTAAACAACGTTACGTAACATTGATATATGCACGTATCTAATGTGTTTACGTATTTTTGTCGCGTCTGTTTCTTTTCCAATCCTTCCGATCAAGTGTAGTATCTCGTGAAAGTAAAATAAGAGGGATAATTATGAGAATCTAATGGGGTTTTAACGGCATACTATTATAAATATTAATCATTGTGGACAGCCATTTATGCGATAACATAGTATTCGATAGAATATGAATGTACGCTGAATCATTAGTATCCAACAATTATACATTTCTTATTCTTCGTTGAAATAGGACATAAATCACATTTAAGATAAAATACAGATTTTCTTCTTTAAGCTTTACGTTATCAAACGCTATTCGCTATTTCCTTCAAAAACAACACGTTTTCGATGCGTTTGTACAGTGAATCGCAGATAGAAATGCGATCTATCAAATCTTTTTCTGTTAAATTGTTCGGGATCCGTACGTCGTAATCAAACTTCACAAAATGTTCGTGGACGATGACTTTTGATATTTTTAATATCTCTGCTAATTCGTAGGATTTGGTCATCAGCAATGGCAGAGGGACAACTCGAACGTTCTTGATCTCTAAGTTTGAAATCAGCTGCTCTAAACTTGGCAAATATCTTGTTTATCGTTTCTTTCACATTTTTAGATAATTAAGATTGATCGGAATTATAACGGAAAACACAAGGTTTGGGAATAATTTTATTTAATTCGCACTCAACAGTTTTATACACAAAACTTTTCATAAACTGATCATTTATACGTATCTTAATAATAGGGTAATGTTTGATTTGATTTTTCAACAAAATTCACATATTATAAGTTAAGTTAAATTAAATTCCAATCAATCATAATTTTTGAAATATGTAAACATGTATAATATATGTAAGGCCAGTGTTTTTCAACGTGGGCGATTATCTGACTTTAGGCGTTTGGGGGGCGATGATCATTTTGCGTGGGCAAATGCATATATTCATATTCCTGATCGAGTTATTTAATCTATTTATTATTGATCCTGCTAATATGCCTTCACATATCCAATAAGTAAAACATACATATCCAATAATTAATAACAGGATTATAATATTAACTAAGGCTATCGGGTATCGATAAGGAAAGTAAAGAGGAAAACATTGAATTATATTAGCAGGGGAATAAAAATATATCCATAATTTTCAAAACAGAAAGAAAGACACTGAAAATATTTAAATAAAAATAAAAATATTTAAATATATGAAATACGTGTAAATTAAATAGTTTACTGTAATTCAATTTACATTTCGTTTCTTTTATCTTCCTTTTCTGACAATAAAAAGAAAAGATGTGTTCTCGTTTTACCCAACTTGCGCCATTGATCTTAGAATACAATTTTGTAGCTATGGATCATGATAATTTTATTCTTTGTACAACGTAGAAGTTATGGTATAATAATATCACATAATATAATATGATATGATATAATAACGACAACGAAGCTCGTAGATTTTATTTTATTTAAAAAGTCTTCAAGTTTACGTGTGATCATATACTACATATGTGAACGTGACATTCCAACAAGAGCGAAAAAGTATCAGCGATTAGATTTAAAAAACTGTAATTAAAAGCTTTATTGTTACTGATCGAAACTATAATCGTTACGAAAGACATCCTTGCTTCGTAAGAACGTGGCAAAAGAACGATGACCTCGTTCGTTCTATCTCGTATATTTTATCGACCGATGACAATAACGCTAATAATAATGCTAATGATACAATAATAATAATAATAATAATAATAATAATAATAATAATAATAATAATAATAATAATAGTAACAATAATAATCGACAACCGATCGAATCATCGCTTCAATCTTAAGGTACAAACAGCGAGATTTCGTCGACAGGGCAATCTTAATTCATTGAAGTACGAGATATTGTGCGCGATAATTAATTGTAGACGACGTTAAGAATTTTGGCAAACCGTTAAAACGACGTTCTTTCCCCTTCTTCTTCTTCTTCTTCTTCTTTTTCTTCGACACACTGGCTCTGCTCGACGCGATCGCATTGCCGATGGAGAAGCGTGCAACCGAGCGACGTACACAGGCGTAGTCACGAAATCATCAGTGTAGCGCCTCTTTCAACGGATAATCCGGCGATTGCATGTAAACTACGGGAAAAGTAGTGATCGGATCCGATTTTCCAAGCGGTTGGTATCCGTTGACCAGGCTCTCGCGCAATTCCCACCGACGGCGCTCCCTTTCTGTCTTTTGCCGTCTTATAGCGCGACCCAGCATACACGCGAACATAATCCCGGTCATCTGAAAACATCGAAGATGAGATTATTCCGTGTCCGAACGAATCTCGGGACGCGAAATAGGATAACCTAAAATTTAGAAATCGTCCAGTAAGAAAAAAGCCCGCAAACTTATCCGTACGGAAGTTTGTTTAATCTTTATTTCCTTTCGTCGTTGCCTCTATTCTCGCGTCCAGTCTGCGGTTTTCGTTACGCGGTTGTCCACCGAATCATACGAGGATAATCTGTCGTACTCTGACCGTTCGAAGTAGCTGTTACATCCGTTAAAGATTGCGAATGTAACGAACGCAGTGGTAAGAATTATAATGCTTATCAACGTGCTCTTAGCCACGGCAAACTTGCTACGAGGCTGCAGCATATCGTACTGTTGTGCCGCAATCAACTCTGCCAGTGATTGAATTTCGGTTTCTTTCCACTGTGCGTATAACCGTATATATGTGGTTAGATATGATTAATTCACAAACATTATTATTATACGATATATATATTATAAGTTACTATAAACTGCAACGGCACAAGTTGCAATATTTTTACGTATTGTTTTCGTACGAGAAGAGAAAGGCAGAATCATAACTATGTAATGCAAAGATCGACGTTTTAGACTTTTAAAAAATAAAAGAAAATATAGATGGTAGGAAAGAACGATTAAAGTTCGATAGAAAGACGCTGCAGTTCCTCGTTGCATCGATTTTTTGCAGAGTACTTCAACATCCCGTTCGTTTAACAGGATCGAAAAAGGATCCCAAGCTTTACTCTGGTAAATGTATCTTGGCGATTATTTTATAAAATACCATACCAAACAAAAATATAGAGATTAACATTCAACAAATTTTTTTTCAAGATGCAAGGATACATAAAACGTTAAAATATGATAGTCTTAACCTTTTGCACTCCCAATTCTTTTCCATTTTTCCTTCCAATAACTTCTGATTATTCTTTAATAATTCTTAATGTAGTTTGATAACACGTTAGAATTCTCGTTTTTTTTCTGTTTTTTTTTATATTCTTTTTTTATATATCTTTTTAAATATTATTCGCAAGAGAAGAAGAAAAGCTCAGAAGTTTAGTGAACTTAATTTAAAAATGCCGAGCGTGTCTCGAAATAGGAGAATCGCGAATCGAATAAATATCGAGTAACGCTCGACATAGGAGTGCAAAGAGTTAAACGTTAATCGTTGATGTGAAATTGTTTAAAGTCAGCTGTAAGAAGTTCATCGCGTGATCGAGAAATGATCTCGAATGCAAAGAGTTAACTTAAAATCGTCGACGTAAGGACGAAACCTCTCCCTGAACGAGCGAAAGACTCGGATTGATCTTGAAAGGATTTACTGACCTGAATCAGGGCAATCGCGACGGCGCCTGTGCCGATGTAGAGCGCGCTACGATGAATTATAACGTAAAGACGATTGATGCAACCTTCGTTGTAAATTCCATAGCAGAACGACGATCCCGTGAATTCGCAGCAAGAGTCCGGTGTGCTCATGTTGCTGTTCGACCAGATGCCAGCCCAATCATGCGGTCCGTCGTACCCGCAGCATCGTAGCTTCGGAGGAACGAAAGAACGACTATGATAGCATTCTATAAGAAAGGGAAGCGAACGAAGTGCGATCTCGATATTCCACGTTCTTTCGAAAGAAGAAGTGGAAATAATCCTTCAGTATTTACTCTTAGTAGCGGTAAGTTGAAGAGTAATTAGACACTCTTCAACCGCGATAAAAACTCGAAACGTTTCCTAAAGTTCGATCAGTCGCGTAGGATCGCATTCGACTTCTACTTGCTGTTTCAAAGAAAGTAGAAATTTAACTTTGCCTGAAATTTCTGCATCTACTTCGAATGAATCGACGAAGTTTCCACTCTAAATAAATGGCCATTCTTAACAGGATTAAATCGATCGTATTTCGAAAGATCCTAGAAACGAACTCCTAGCGATCGACTTCGACACGATCGACTCCAAAACGCAACAAATCCAGCGAAATTGTTCGCTTCCTCGATGGTCGAAAGATCTCACTGAGCTACCTACTCTGCTCTGCATGAAGTCCATAGCTTTTCTCGCCTCTTCGTTCCCCTCGTACGCGTGCATCGTCGCGTTGATCTTATCGGTCACGAGATCTTGTATGTTGTCCTGCAAGACGTAGGCGGCGATCGCGGCGGTCAATTCCGTCACCAATACCAGCGACAGCAAGACTGCAAACTGAACCGTCGACATGAGCAGAAAGGAAGCGACATGAAACATGGAATGTTACGTACAACTTATTTTCGGGGGAACGCGTGGCGTTCCGCGAATATTTAATCGAAGAAATCGAAGAATCCTTACCGTGAGGACCATGCAGGTACTTTCCTTAAGAGCGCCGCAACATCCAAAGAAGGCTATAACGAAGACGAAGACGCCGACCACGATGAGCAGGGTCGCAGGCGAGAAATAGCTGGGGTCCAAGAAGTGTGAAAAATCGTCGTAAACGGCGAAGATCGTCCTACTGATCGATATTATCATAATCCCCGTCAGCTGCGCACAAAACATACATGATTATTCCAGATCTATGGGATCAAGAAGGATAGGAATATATTAACCTCGAAAGTAAGCTCCTGATCGTTCGAAAAGATTTTGCGTGTTCTTTCAGATTCTAAAGGAATCGATCAAGGGACATCTTTTTTTAAATTTGTTCAAGATCACTTCTCCAATTTAGGATAATTTATCGTACGAAAAAATACTCTTCGAATATCGTTTAGCAGAACTCTGTAAAAGATAGTGTGCATCGATGAACGTGTATCGAAACGTAAATCAAGCTTGAAACTTCGTTTAAAGTCGATCGCACGATTTCGATGTTAGTCGAACAAATTGCGATACTAAGATATACGATATACGTTCTTTTATCGATTTCGCACGAATCGAATCGTTTGTAATTGTTTAGCACGCTTATTACATATACTAACGTAGCGTGTGGATATGTATTATATATATCGTCATATATACATACGAAAATACTGCACTTAATCATTTCAGTCGTTTTTATATAACGTATATTTAACACCTGCTCAATCTGTAATGTCATGCGTGGCAAAATTATTGTTAATTAACCGATCTTTAAGTTCTCGTACAACTAGCTTGTTTAAAAACTGATGTTTCGACTGTTTTGTACTTGATATAGACAAATATACATAGAAGGAAAAAATCGACTTTTAAATTTTACTACTTCCATATTCTCGCCTAATACAATCATTTGATCTACCGATTGATCGAGGAATAATTTCAACATTTCAAATATGGAAAAAGTTCCGAATATTTGATTTAAATTAAATAATATTTTTGAGTTGCTCAAAGGTTGCTCAAATACATATGGTCGGGAATCGTTCTTGATCTAAATTTCGTACTTCTTATCAACGCTAAATTGAGTAATATAACAAGTCTGGCACGCATATGTGCAGCAGGTAAGGGATCTTCTGATATGACAGAAAATGAAATGTGTAAATTACAATTGATAAAAAAACAGATTGAAATGAGAAGGAATAGTCGAACTAAATATTATTTAGTTCAATTCGTTATAGAGTTTAGTTAAAAGAAAATCACACATGGAATGAATTTACCATAAATTTAGAAAAAATATTCTAATATTTGCGTTACACGAGAGTTACCTGTATTGTATCGGATACACAAAATCAATACGTTTCGCGTAAGATTATCTTCCACGATGGTATAAAATCGATCTACGCAAATATAATTGCTAACGAAACGAGTCGCCGAATAATTCGAATATTTCCCCTTGATGACGTGTTTCCGCCATTGTACAGCGAAATGATCGAAAGTAGAATCGATCTTTCGTCGATTATCGTTTTTGCCTCTGTTCGATGTAAATCTATCACGATATAGGCGATACATGACTCTTTGAAATCGTTGAACGACCAAAATGTTCCAATTGTTGATATCGATATAAAAATCGTATCGCCACGACGCAAAAAAGACGGCAGATAGCGTATCGCTGTTCGTACCTCACGATCAGCAGGAAGATAACACGCGATAAATGCGACCGCCTTGTAACTTTTTATCGAAAATCGCTCGGTCTCTCGCCCGTTATGAAAAAATGATCGTTAAATTCCACTTTTTCTTACTTCTAAATCAAATACAAGCGAGTAATCGATATACGGGTTTAAACCGGCTCGATGCTCTTAAAAATGCATTTCAATTCCTGAAAATTTCAACATTTCTATTTCGATACAATCGAACTTCTTCTTGTCGCATTAAAAATTCGTCAAATCGTGCGGCATACCGGCTTATTCTCTTACCAACTTATTTGCTGTCTTTGAAGATCTGCATCGTTTAATTAAATATTTATTTACAGCGATAACGCTTTATTTGTTCGTCCACGAGAGAAAGAGAGATATCGGTATGGAAAGTTCGCGCCTCGTTCGCGAATTCTTCCAACACCGTTGAAGAAGAGGAACGCCATTTTCTCGATAATGTCGCAAGGATGCAACGATAGCGATATCGTTGGAGGAAACAAACTCGACTGTCGTCCGTCTTCGTACGACGACGATAGATGCGTGTATACGCGTATATGCGCGTCCAAGACGACAAGAATATTTTTCCACGGACGAGTTTGGTCGAAGACGAGCGTCGTTCGAACGATTTTTTTTTATTGAAATTCTCTTATCTCGAGGCCAACCGTGGAAAGGAACAATTCGCGGTTCGCGTCGTTATCCAAGCGCGTAATAACGCGTGTAACGAGTCTGTGAGAAACTCCGATTCGTTCGTAGAGATATTCCTAGAAAGATTACATCGAAATACGCTTCGTCGCGACACAAAGTCGTCGTCTTTCTTTTTTAGAATTTCGTAATACGTACTATTTACCTGGGTTTTAGATCTCGCGTACGAATTTTACGAGCGCGGAAATAAAACCGCGAGTTATTTCCCTTTTTACCGTAGAATGGGAAGAAGACAATCGTCGCGCGAGGAAAGGCAACTCGCGTTGTTTATCGGCAAGGGAAAAAATCGAAATTCTTTCAGAAACCAAAAGAATATAATTGAGAGGCGCTTAAACGCGTACGACCGTACATTTCAGCAATAATTCATCGGCCCGTATAGTCTTCGCTCGACCATGCGAACCTATCGATCCGAGTTTGAAAGTGAACTCGATTCGACGTGAAAACTCGTTGAACTTGTGCGATCGCGTTTAGCGCGATTCGATCCTAAATGCGCGAGTATCGTATGTTGCAACGACGAAAAAGAATCACGTGGAAGAAGAAGGAATTATGTGCCGTGACAATGCGATTCGTACGTATTCGTTCGTGTCTT
This sequence comes from Liostenogaster flavolineata, assembly GCA_025433975.1. Lineage (NCBI taxonomy): Eukaryota > Metazoa > Arthropoda > Insecta > Hymenoptera > Vespidae > Liostenogaster > Liostenogaster flavolineata. The sequence goes on from JAITYT010001162.1 coordinate 808,256, forward strand.
ATCGCGCTGACGCAGAATGACGAAATTTACAAAAAAAAAAGAATAAAAACATTGCTTTTCTTTGATTCTCGTATCTTTCGCAATTAACCATTCCATAATTAACGTTGGGATACGATAGGATACAAAGCATAGTCAAATCTCTTTTGAAGCGTTGGAAACGAGAGGAGTACGAGTGAAAACTCTTATTTTTTTCGCGAAACCGACGATACGTTCGTATATTTTCGAGCAGTCGCGAATCGATGCGAAATTATAAGTCCACTCGATGACGCATTGTTAATTTATAGCCTCTTATCTTCTTTCAGGTGGAACGACAAAGAACGTCATCGTCTAACAATCGACTTGTTGACAATATTTCTTCGCTTTACCGTCTGTAAAAAATTTGCTGATAATTTCTTCGAATTACATTCTTCCCTTTCCTTTCCTTTATACGGTGGGACGCGTTACTCATCCATCGAAATTTAAATACTTCTCATCGCGCTCATCGAAGACGAATTTCCTACGAGGTCTCGAGTCGGGATAAAAATATCGTCGCTCGATAAATTTACGCGAATTTATGCAAGTGGAAATAAAAATTGCAAATTAGTCCGACCAATTTTCGCCTATCGAGAACGACGCGACGGCGTTAGAACGCTCGCGATAACGAGGAACTCGTCGAAATTGTCGATACCTCGCGCGATACTACGAAAATACAAAAATACAATGGTGCTCTGATTGCAACGATCAAGGAGACGCGTACCTCGTAAAAGAACGAGGCGAGCGATAAGATACGCGTTAGAAAAGCACCTATCTCGAATAGGAAACGTTGAAAGCGGTAAAGGAGGTACGAATGTCGGGAATGACGATGGCGAATCGTTGCGACGCGAAAATCACTTCGTTACTATTATGCTAAACGCGAGGAGTCCGTCGAAGCATAATGTATGAAGGAAAGCTTCGGAACTCTTCGAAACTCTTGGAGTACTCGATAAAGTCGGTCGAGGCAAAGCGACGGCACTCGTCCATCAAACGAAAGAAGGACGCTCGCTCGCAGGTGGCACGTAACGCGCACGTGTCTCGACAGACGTCGCGAAGAAGAGGAAAATCGGAAAATCGCGTATGCAAATTAGCTTAACCAAAGCGCATGGACGATACGCTATCGCCGAGATCGCAAAACGCGCGTTAAGAATGGCTCGTTAAAAGGAAGGTGATAAAGGCGAAACAGCGCCGACGTCCTTCGTCTTATCGTGCTCGACGCGCGCTCCAATTTTCACGCGGACGGTAGAAATTCGTGCGTAGACTTTCGTCGAACGTCTATCGAGCGTCCTCGGCGAAAAAATTCGCCGGAAGAATTTCGTTTCGAATCTTCGGCGATTTCGATCTTGCGTTTCTCGTGCTGGATCGGATGCGCGCGCTCGATAAATCGAAAAAGAAACGGCGTTTCTCGCGACTACGAAAATAGAATGGCGGCGAGAACGACGACGTCGAGGACAGCCACCAAGGAGCCAAGGCTGGCTGATCGATCGATTGAACTTCGACAGCACGAGGAAGCGACGCGACTTCCACGTTCGAGATTCGACGTGTTCGACTACCGACCGTGACGATGACGATGACAATGACAATGGCGATGCCAATGACGACGATAATGATAATAACGATGACAATTAACGACGTGATCGCGTGTCGGCAATTACATCGCGAGGTTATTATAATAGTTGCGAGCTAAAAAGTTCGATCGAGCGACAGGAGTCGTCCTCGACGTCGTCGTCGTCGTCGTTGATAGACATTGGGTAACGTATCAGTCTACAGACCACGAAGAGCGAGTTGACGGCGCAGAGAAGGTACTTGATGCAGCGTAGACCGACGTCGAGATGCGTTGCCGCCATTTTGGTGAATTACGTTAGACGCGTGCACGAAGGAAAGCGAAAGTCAAATGCGAAAAGTCGAAATGAAGAGCGACCGAATCGCGTGACGTATCGTGACGCAGGTCCGCGCACTTCCACGCGCCAGCTACCGACTGCCGATGTGCCGCTGATACCAATACCGATGTCGAAAGCGTTACTCGTGTCGGCGTCGTCGTCGTTACCCGACAAAAAGTAACAAGTAGCAGTGGAGCTACGTCAGAGTGACGTTCCACCACGACGCTTCTATTGCCGCAACGAGATAACGAATAAACGATGCCTCCTTCGACGTGTCCACGTTTCACGATATGCATATGTACGCGTGCAAGCGCATGTGTGTGCGTGTGTGTCATTAGAAGGAAACAGAAGTGGGATTTCCGACGCGAAAACCACAAGCGATACGTTTCGACTTCTTCTTTTGTTCCGTTTCTTTTCTCACTTTTTTGCGAACGCGATTCGTCGTTGCACCGCCATCTTTAGGTTCTCCGTGAGCGATTACGAGAGAGGGTAACAAAAAAGGGAAGAGGAAGAGAGGAAGAGAGGAAGAGAGAATCTTTAATAGCGAAATCGTCAAATACACGATCGCTCGAAGGAAAAGTTTCAGAGCGAAATATCGCATGTACTTTAGTATTCGGGTGAATACAATGCCATACGAACGATGAAGAAAATTTCTTCCTCTCGAAAGAGCGCGAATTCGCCAATCGTCGTCGCCTACGTTACATTTAAATTTTCATCCTTCTTGGAATTCTTACTTGCGAATCGAATTTCTCATGGGGATTCAACCTCGAAGAGATCGACCTTTCAGACACGAGAAAATTTATTTCTTGCATCTGCGCGTTAGGCAGATCAAAGTAATAAATCGCAACTCGAGGGAAACGCTCGATTTTGAGTAACTCTTACCGAACAAGATTTTGCTTTTTTTCTTTCTTCTTGTCGATACGATAAAATAATTTTATCGGGAGTTATTTTCAAAACGTCTTCCCCTTAGAGTCGATATCAGGAAATAAATCCACTTCCACGAACAAATCTCCCTCCAAACGGACACGATAAAAGCGAATACCTGAAATTTCAACGTTCGAATGTCCGTGTATTTCCTTCGCGATACCTTTCTCGTTTCGACGGAATCTCGTCGTCGCATTTTTGTCTCTTCTATTCGAAGCGTTAAATCGAAGGAAGCAAACCAAGTATTTCTTTATGGTATTCATTGAAATTAATATTCGTCGATGAGACAAGAATATTCATTTTGCTGTATTTATTGTACAATTCTAAGTATTTTTTAGCTTTAGAGTACAGCGCCGACATCGACGAATAAAAGAATTTATTTTTTTTGTATCAGTCGCTCGTCTTGCTTCTATTATTAGCTATACCATTGAAAAAGGTTTCTTTGTATAACTTTCGTTACTTTACGGCATAGGAACCCGTTTCTCTCAGATATTTGCCTTTTGTATCGTCTGATTCCATTTACGCGATTCTCTGTTACTATTTAAATAACCGTATAAATCAAGGAACGCTGGTTTGAGAAACAACAAGAATTTCGCAGAATAACAACCATAGTCGTTCTTCTGTCAATGACGTTGGAGTTAAATCGTTGATAATAGCCGACGGAAATGTATAAAACGTGACTCACGAGAGGTATGAGAAACAGATAAGATCGCGAGCATCGATTAATGCAATATATATAACTCGAACTATTCATCGGATAAACTTATCATCGACGCATTGTCGATACGACCCGAATAATTTCTATTTAGAAACGCATAAGGAGCGTGTTTCAGCATGTATCTTTGTTCTAACCACTTGGCCACTTGACTTGGCCAAGGATTAAAGAGCTAGCGATTCACCGATTTCATGCAATACCATCTTTTAACTCTTCCAATTAATAAAAGACAAAAATCCATAGTCAAATCTTCTCTTTGGGATAAACGATATTTCTCAGAAGCAAAATTTTGATAAAATAAATCGTTAGGCGTAATATAAGGTGTACTATCGTAAAATCTTCGAGTTATGAAATATTTCAACCAAATGAGCAATAAATTGTTACAATAACCGTATCGAAACGGAATCTAGGGAAAGTAACGTTAGCATGTCGGAGAATTAAAGTCGAGCACTTCGTTTCAAAGTCATTCGATTCAAAAGTTAGCGTGAATTTCTTTCCTTCTTTTCGCGGTGCGAGAGCATTCGAACAAACTTTCGGTTAACTTTCGATTACTTTGAGATTGTCAATGATATACCTTTTTTCTTTGGCATTTAAATACACCAAACGTTTCTCTATCCATTCTTATGGTAAAATTTTCCAAACTCGAAACATCATTTTTTTATTTTTTGATCAGTTTTTTTTTGCGAATTGGCTTCATTGTGCGTTGGAATGAAGGGCAAAATAAGAGTCGTAAAGGCGCGAAAGCATTCAGGCTCAATAACTTAAACCACTACACACGTGCATCTCTTCAATTTCCATCATCGCCACATTTATTTATTATCGTTTCGACAGAAGTACATAATAGTTATCGCTAAAGCTAGACCCAGGCATATATTCATGCAAACGTACATATACATACTCACTCGCGCTTGCAAACATGTTTACGAAGATATCATCGATAATCGAATAAACCAATATTTACTTTATTAATTAAATTTGCACGATGCTTTGCGTTCATGTTGATGACTTCGATCTTCACCGTCTTCTACGTCTTCCAAGAGGGGAATGATCAACGCGCACGCAAAATTGCGAGTCTCGATCGAGCGTCGCTACTAAAGAGGCGCCGCAAACGTAAACAAGAGACAAAGTACGCTTCGACGATTATGGCACGCTTAGAAGGAACACTTATATTATAAGGATTTTTTCTTAACCGAAATATCGCGTGAGCGATGAACGGATGACATCTTCGTTCTCGTCTTCGTTGTCTCCTTGTCACCGATGAAATTCACTTCCTTCGTCTCTCTTTTCTTCTCTCTCGCTCTCTCACACGCTCTCGTAACTGTTCCTGATCGATCGTGCGAGGTAGATCGAAAACCATATACCGATCGCCTGTAACACGCGTCAAAACGAGATAAAAAATTCGATCTATAATCGATATGAAAGGAGTATTAGGATAGAGTAGCAATAACATATCGAGTATTCGTATATCGAAGTTAATGCGCTCGATATTACACTGGTTCTTCTGAATATTTTTTTATAATAATATAAAACAATGGCCGTGCATGCGGTTATTTTTCATCTAACATCGGTATTTTCGCGCTTTTAATAGGATTCATAATGCATATGCAATGATCGAAAATTATTGAATCAATAGCTAAAAACCAATAGCTAATGCGTTTCAGAAAACATACAAATGTATCAGCTACGATTTTTTATAGCCGTCACGACAAACCGTCGTTATCGAACTTAAAGGCATTAAATTGAATGGTAGACGACACGTGCCGACATAAATCATAGAAATAGTGAAAGAGTCGATCGATATGAAGTAATAGTAATTTCATTATCTCATCGGCCGACAAGTAAAAAATCTACTACTGTAGTTTCTAGCGCTATTACATACCTGTACAAACGCGATGCCAATGCCAAAACCACCGAGTTGCATCGCGTGAGATTTAACATAAACGAGGAACTTGGGGAAGCAGCCTTCCTTGAATACGTCCGCCGAATCCGTCGTACATGTCACCCTACCTATCATTCCAGTTTTATCAGGGCAACAAGAAATCGGCAGATCCGTAGAATTATTGAATAACTCCTGCCAATCGGTCATGTTCATCGTACCGCAACAACTGAACTGCAAATCAAGGGACATCGTCGGTCAAGTTTATTATACTTCTGGACGTATTTCTGCGCTCGTTTTTTCGATATATATACTGTTTCTGCTACCAATAACAAAGAAGACAATTTTAATATCTTTTCTGCCTTTAACATTCTTTTTAAACAGAATCGCATATATTTGATGTATGATCTCATGATCGTAATTTACTGGATAAAAATAAAATGAAAATAATATTGAAAAATATGCATTACGTCTCCTTGCATCGTATCCCAAACTAAAGCGACATTGGTGTTGTTGTAATCCTTCATCGTATCCTGCATCTTCGTCTTTACGATTTTGCCTGCCTGCGCTCTTAAAATGTAACCCGAAATTCCGCCAGACAGCTCCATTATGAAAACCAGTACCAACAGCGTCGAAAACTTGAAACAAACGATCAACGTATAAAAATGCCTCGTGTACACAACAATCATTAATACGTTTAATATGATTTATATGTTCGATCGTTGATTTTGCACAGGATGCACGCGAATGTTCTTATCTCTTTTATCTTAACTCTGAGCTTCGCTTTATGGTATTCTATATCCAACAATAAAAAGTATAAAATTTTAAGTGAACAATTTCATCTATGACGTAACTATTAAAGATTTAAGACAAGACTTAAAAGAGTTAATTCTCGTGTTATTTTTTGATCTTAAAGAAAATCGACCTTTATAAAACACGAAACGTTACGAAGAAAAATAATTGACTTACCGTGAGGAGCATGCAGTAATTTTCCCGTAAAGCGCCGCAGCATCCGAAGAAGGCGATGAAAAAAATGATCACACCAATGGCAATTAGAAGCGACGGCACCGAGAGGAACTTGTCGTCCAGGAAATGATCGTAAACATCATATACTCTATGAATTACCAAGCCGGTGCTCAGCAATATTATCCCCGTAATCTGAAATATTTTACGATACTTTCAACAATGCATTCAACGAATCGCAAGTTTATCGATATTCGCATAAGGCATTCGTAACGTAAGAAAAAACGCCGCTAGATTATACGCCATCATCAACAGCAATTAGATCCTCGATTAGTTCTTGCAGTATTTTTCGGTCTTCTTTTACACGATACCGTTCAAAAAGAGTCGTGAAAATGTACAATATATAAAATAATATATAAAACTTCCATTAAACTAATGCAAACTTTTAAAAATATTGGCAAATAAATGGAGATGCATTCGGTAAAACCATTTTATCTGATAAACATAAAAGAATTTTTGAAAAGTTGCGTATGTTCAATGAAATGGAGAAAAATAATAAGTAATTTTTAACTTTTTTTTTAACTGAGACGTGTAAAAACGTACCGTTTTAAGAGAGACTCGGATATATTTAAAAAAAATGGATTAACTTCCATTTTCTGCCGCAGTAATCCGCGTTGCTTCGATCATCGAACGTTCGAGATTAGACTGCGCCTAATTAACGCGAGGAAACCTCGTACGGAGCTTTGCTTTAAATTAATTTCGACGAACTTAAAAAGAGAACATCGTGGAATTACAAGAGCATCTTCGACTCTTTTGCCTTGTTCCCTTCTCCCCCTGGACGATGCGTGACTCTTCTGCGTTAAAGGAGGAAACTCGACGTAGCCGCGTTATTGTGCGGCTTCCGCACCCTCGTTTTCCCTTTACATGGCGCGCTTTTAATAGGATGAAGCATGCGACGAGTGACGCGCACCTGGCCAACGCCATGGGAAGACCGTCTCCTCTCGAACGATCGACTACTACCGATAAATCGCATTAACGTCGTCGTTATCGATATTGTTTCGGCGAATCCATGCGAACGAAGCCATCTTTCGAAATTCTTCAATTCTTCCCTTCTTCGTTCGAGGTAAATCGTCCGAACGACGGAAGTTTCGACGATCTACGCCGAAAGAAAAGCACGATCTCGCGTTAAAGATTTCTTCCTTGTTCCTCGTACGAGGATAAATTTTCGTTTCTCCGGTCGATTAAACCGTTCGATACGCTTAAAAAAATTCTATCTGTTTACCTTGAAACTCACGTGACTCGGAACGTCTCGACGGTTCGTGCGCGTTACATTAACGTATTAAATCGAGATACGATATGGCCGACGATTTATCGTAAAATTTATTCTATCAATATCTACTAATGCGATATCAACGATATGTATTTTCAATTAGAGATGCTTCGATGCGCGTGTACTAATAAAATATTTGTGCAAATTTTCATTAGAATAATAATCATTTCAGATAATTGTTATCTGTATCAATCGATACCAATTTTGGCGGGCCGCGTATTAACGCTTTGCGGACTACCGTTGCATATATGCGTTCCGCGTAAACCATCAATTTGACCGAGAAACTCAATATGCGTTTGGTGAAAACAATTGGTAAAGCCGAAAGACTCATATATGTGTCTCACGTAAACGCGTCGCAATGACCGATAATTTTGTAATTTACATTTCTCGTAATTAATGGTAATAAACAAGTAAACATATTATTTATTTCGTGCGAAATTTAAGAAAATATGAACCGTAATTAAAAATAACACGAACGCGTTTTAATATCGTTCAGTTTCCTCTGTACAACCAGATTCCGTAAAAAACATAATCGAACATTCGATATTTTGATCGGCTGCGATTACTTGCAAATAAAACCAAAGAACAAATCTACATGGTGCGAAGAGTCGTCGATGAAGCTTTAAAAAAAAAGGGGGGAAAGAAATAACGACTGCGATAACAATGATAAAATTACCCTTGAATCGGATGAAATTTCGATTTAAATCGATGATGAAAATCATGGGTATCGTGAAATAAATCGCACAGGTATTCTCTTTGAAAATAAATTTTTTGAAAAATTATAATTAATTAATCGAATATTTAAATAAAATCACAAATGACTCGATGCTGCGTTTTAATCTGTTAAAAATAAAGGTACATGTAATAGCTGCGGTGTCCGAGCGGTTAAGGAGATGGACTTGAAATCCATTGGGTGTATACCCGCACAGGTTCGAATCCTGTCCGCAGCGGCAGATTTTTTTTTTTTAATTTTCAAGATAAAACGTCGATAGTAGAAATAATTTATCGTTCGTATTTATCTCACGATCACTAAACAAAAACCCATAAAATAAAAATTATATTTTCCTCCTTAATTCGAACTTTTCCGACGACTGCTTTGAATTTCTTTCTGTAACACGAAAGGCAAACGAACGAATGTTTCCGCCGTTTTATCTTGGTAAAAATGCCCAGATACTTTTTAACCGCAACTCGATTACGACAAGTACAATTTGTCCTTTGTCTAGCAATATCAACCTTTCTTACGCGCAATACGTCGTCAATGTCAATGTCAACGAAGCATCGATTTTTCTCGACGTTCGCTGTCTTTGTCATGTTGTCGTTGTTACCGTCAATTCTTCTGTCTTTGCTAGCGTAAGGCCTTTAAAAATTAGGAAGGCACCGAAAATGAATTTAAAAAACAGAGAGAAAAATCTTTACGAAAAGAAAGAAGGCTCGACGGGGCACTCTTGGCCTCGCAATCTCGTAGATCAGTGACGTAAACATTGAGCCGTTGAATCTCGTCGATAAGAACGAACTTGTGCAACGAAAAAATAAAAAGAAACCAAAAGAACCAAAAACAATAATGAAAAAAAAAGAAAAAAATAAGTGAAACGAAGATCATCCGCTTCGATGAATCATCGAATGAATGAGCGGAAATATTGCCGGCGTGTCACGGCGGAATCGTACGCGTGGCAGCGGAAAAAGCGTCACGATTTCTTTCTTTTCTGTTTTATCGTGCGTCGTCGTCGTCCAAAGTCGCCGTTACGACGTCGAGACGCAACACTTACCACGAAGATCAAGTTGAAGATGAACATGAGATACTTGACGCATTGCGAGCTAGTTGACAGCCTCATCCCGGTTATCATGTTCACGAAATTACCTGCGTGGTAAAGACATGTTAGAAAGAGAAAAAGAAAAAGATCGAAAATGAAATTAAGAGCGACAAAGACGCTTGAACGGTGGATTGACCGAGCATGAAGCGGTTGGAAGGAAGACAGGCTAGACGGAGGGGGGAATGGAGGGGCAGATCGGACGCACGCGAAAGAATCGTCGAGAGAAAAGTTTCGTACGACTTAAGATCGATCGAAAGCACGCAAAATTGGAAGAGAGACAAACGGTCGACTGGAGAAAAAGAAGGAAGAAGAAAGAGAGATGTAAGAAATTTACCAGTAATCTGGATACTCTGAAACGCACAACTCGACGGACACTACCGCGGACACTTGGTTCGCGTCGTTTCTCGACCCAACCGCTTCGTCGTTTCTTATCGGCGCGCTGCTCTCTACTGAGAGAAGCTCGCGCGACCGAACTTTGTTACCGATGATAATCCCTTAAAAACGCATTATCGACGGTGAAAGAACGACCGACAGAGAGATAGAGAGAGAAAGAGAAACGTTGCGTTGCGTTGCGTTCGGCCGTGTGCGTGCGTCCGTCCGTAAGCGAGTGTGCGCACGCGACGTGTGTGTTAGTGCGTTACCGACCGCACATGCGCCTCTCGACTCGACTCGACTCGACTCGACTCGATTCGACCAACCGGACGCTCCAACTAATCGATCGATCGATCGATCGACCCTTTCGTAAGGCTGCTTCTCCATCTGTTTTCTTCATTCGACGCAAATAATGACTAATGGAGCGAATTGGGAATCGTTCGAAGAATATTGCCGATTAATTCCCTCGCGGAGTCGCGGTCGAGCAAATTTTGTATCTTCGGTATTGCCGAACGTCGTTTTAGTTTGTCTTCCGTTTTACGATTTTTCTTGTACCATACGTATCGTATATATTTGATTTAATGATTATATAATAATAATAATAATAATAATAATAATAACTACATGTTTGAAGTTGAAAAGATTTTACGCAGACTCCGTCGTTACGAAGGAAATAATGTATTTTAATAAGTGCGATTTCGTGGAACGAAAATCCTTTTTTTGAATTATCTCAAAAAATGAAGACGGATCTAGATCGCGCCACGTCGATTTCCAAGAGAAGCAAGGAAAAAGTGGCTTCAACGATCGCGATATTTTCTATGGATTGCCAATAACGATCGCTTTCCGAATCAATGCGAAAAAGATCGTAATTTCCTGCTCCTTTGCTCGCTATGACGCGTGTACGCCTTCCAAAGACGACATCTATATTTGTTATTGTAGCGTCTCCATTCGATACGCGGTCGATAATGCGCACTTTTTCACACATTTTTACGGTTCTTTTCCTCTTTCTCCTTTCCCCTTCAAACGATGACTAAACTTTTCAATCAGCGCGATCAGCGGTTGACGCAACTATCGACTTCCGAATAATTTTATTGATTCTAAAAACGACACTGATCTCATACGTACGTATGACTAACTTTAACAGATTCGAGAAGATATCTTGGACGCTTTATGGACTGGACGAAAGCGAGAAGAAAGGAAAATGGGAAGAAAGAGAAAGAAGCCACAAAATGGTTGAGCTTAGAATCAGTGAAACCAACGATCGATAGATAGTCGAAAGCGATTCCAGCGTGCTGTATCGAACGCAGGCTAGCCGTTGACCATGCTGATCCACGAGCTATTTTTGCGCCGTATCGCGAGGCGCATTGTCCTCCTCAAGTAGGAAATAACCGAGTGGATCGGAACGAAGGATGAAACACCAGCTGCGAATCTGCGATCGTCGCCAGACGAATGTTACTCAAAATTTAAATAATTTTGAATTTCAAATCTAAACTCCCCCCCCCTCTCTCTCTCTCTCTCTCACGGAATTTTCACGATAAAACACCGGTTTAGTTATTAGGTTGGCGCATATGAAATGTCGGATTTATACATTATATTTAACCAATGTGTTCGCTTAGAAATCCGACATTTCATACGCACCGACCTAATATTTGCACGCCGTTCGAAATTAATTCGCGATTAAACAAATGAACCTGATCGCGTTGTTTTTCTTCGTAATGACGTAACGCCTGCATCCGATTTGACGTGGATTGGCATCACGACAACGATTTTAAGAAAAGATGGACGTCTCCCTCGGCATATCGAATAAATAACAAAGCGAAATAATCGGAATAAAATCGCCAAATGTCGCATACCTTTCCATCGATCGTTCGTAGATGTCACCGATACGAAGAACATGGAACGAATAACTCTATTTAACTAATTATCGCTTACCGTACGACGTGAATCGCGAGACGGTGGTATTTCTATGATCTACTCTAGGCCGCTGTTAAATATGAATAACCTCACGCTGAGCGCGATCTAAACACAAGGAGCAACCGTGTGTTTCCATTGGCGAGACACGCGAGACGAGGAAAATAGTGGCGAACGCGTTGCGCAAGCTAGACCAGTTCTTGCGAAACTCTCGTCACCAACGAGAACATCGCCATCGAGTTCACGAATTTGACGGGAGAATTTTTGCCGCGCTAATTATCGAGACGCGTGCAAAATCGATCCCTGCTGTAAACTTTTTGTCGATGAAGTTTCTAGCGCTGATCGCTCGATCGTTCGATCACGATCGAGGGAATAAACACACGTAGACTTTTTTTTATCGACACGCGTGATATTTAAATCGCGTATCGAATATAATTCATAGATAATTAAAATCTTCGATAATATAAATTTCAATTATAACGAGATAAAACGTCAAGTTAACTCGAGAGCGTAGATTTTTTTGAAAAAAATAACGTCGTTCGCTTTCGATCGCGTAGACCGACGTGAGAGATTTAATCGTCCGGATGTCGCTTCGTAAAAATTGCACGCAATTAACGTCACGATTCTTCGCGGGTTTGTAGTACTCGCGAATGATGAAGACATCGTAGACCGTAGAACGAGTTTCTCTCCCGTAAACCGGCGAATTTACGAGAGTTCTACGGATATAAATCGCTTGCGAATCGTCGTAAAACCGATTCGTAGATTCCAACGACGTGCGAGGATCGAGGCTGCAAATCGCTCCGTGTGATCGCGATCGAGAATAAATAACGCGCCATGAATATATCGATCGAGCGGAAGGAAGCCAAATACGAAAAGAGAAAGGAAGAACGAACCATGTAGGAAGAAACGTCCGATCGTTACGACTTCGTGATTCACGTTATCCGCGATAAGTAGTAAACTAGAACAGGAATAGTTGAAAGCGAGGTAATTAGATATTGCGACGGAGGTGCGTGGCGTTGCGATGTCGGTGTTACCTAGCGGGAAACCACACGATGCCGAAGCTGGTATTACGAATAAAAAGCGCGAATTTGGTTCCTCCTGGCTCGACGCTATTCGTAAATACCTCGTTACCTCGTTAAATAAAAAGGATCGATATCATAAGGAAAACAACGACGACCATTTCTTTATAAAAGCAGAGAATTATTTTCGCCTATCGACTAGAACGTCACCTCCACTTTTTATTAGAATTAAATCAATTTCGAATTATCGCGTATCCTTCTTCCAGCTATCGACAAAGCTATCGTTGTTACTTTTTAATCGATCTCTCTATCCTATAAAAGCGTACGGAAGATGATTCGAGGACAAAATTTCTCTGGCTGGTAACGTTCGATATCGAAAATTATACGATGAGCGATTTTGTTCTTCGAAACGCACCGAAGGCGTAACCAGGGGCACTGGTGCGCGTACGTACGGCCCTGCCGCCCAAGGGGCGTACACGTGTGCGCGCAAGCTCGTTCTCGATACGAAACCGTTGGATAAGGGTGAAAAGCGACCTGACGTGGCCGACATTCGTTATCACGACCGTCAACTTTCCGCGCTGTCCTAAAGAAAATTCAACGATTTTCTTGGCTGATCTTCCACGAAAATCGATCGAATGACGAAACAGCCTCAAATTATGCGATATCCTCGCTCGATCTCCGAATCGTGGCACGAACGAACGTCCCATTCGAAATCGCAATCGTCAGGGAATTAGGTTAGAAGATAAGTTACGACGCGTCTCGTTCATCGTGATTTCCGAAGGATCGAATTTTGCGAATTCACGTATTTTATCCTTCTCCATAATTTTCGAAGAAATTTGACAGAGGTACTTACTCGTTAACTCGAAAAGCACATTCTTGGATCCAATTTTATGAGAACGATGTTCGAGCGTTGGTCGATTTTTTACACGGAATTCAAACTGACGCGATATCTCGAGGATGCTGAAGTTGTCCCGCTTCTACGGTGATTCCGATTGCTTTTTCAAAGTTCTCTCTCTCTCTCTCTCTCTCTTTCTCTACAACAAATACTTCAGGACGTATCACGTTACAAAATGGGACAGCGTTAACCTCAAATCGGATCTCGATCGGATTTTAAACGTAAAAATTTACGTGAAGGAGTTAGTCGTGTATAGCGCAGGTACGAGAGTACCACGTCGTTATCTTTATCGATTGCGCTATGTTCCAACGCAAAACGATCGACCTAAGTGTTAACGTTAATTCCAATCTTTACGAGAATATTCGTATTGGCGATATGTAAAGATAAATGTCCTCGCCATAGGGGATCGTGATCAACTCGTAAAAATTAACGATCCCTCTCGTGTACCGCAAAACGTCGTAGTAACCATAACAAATCCTGTACTCGAGGATTATGGAAAATATCTGCGATTTAATAAGCGATTTAATCGCTTAATTTGATAAAAATCCATTAATTCCATTACATCCATTATTCGTAGTGTTTGGTACGTATCCGATCCTCAATACTGATATACATGCAATGATTTTCTCAAATAAGTAAACGAATTTACTTTACACGTTGAGTGCCGCGTCAGTCATCGGTGACTGACAGTAGCACTTCTAAGCAGCGCGCGTGGCACTCAACGTGTTAAGTGATATAAAATGTATATTTTACAACAGATTATCAATTAATGCAAAAGAGTCCATTCTGTACAATGGTTATGACGAGAATGATCTCGGTAAGGAAGTGCCTTTGTCAAACAAAATGCAAGGCCCTCTCCCAGTCGTTCGTATGGATCCTGAGTGGAGAGCACACGTGTTCGACCCAATATAGCTGAAATCGCCCTTTATCTCCTATCCAAAACCTCTGAACGATTACGTTCAAGATCCAGGCGCATTATCGATCCGTCGAAAACTGGAAAATCCTGTTTTCGTCAGATCGAACACACGTGACACGTAATTCGTCAAAACTTGCGCGTTCCTTCATACTACCAACGCATCAATGTGCTTTTCCAGGTAATCGAACGACAGCCATTGAAGTAAGTAGACACAGAGAGTACAATGACACCAGCATGAATCATTCCGCATAGTGATATATGAATTTTTAAATTCATAACGGAGTGTTTAACAACTTAAACGCCGATCCACTTACCAGTTATCCTCGTTTAAATCGATTTAATTATCGATTAAAATTTAATCACGATTCCAATAAATTAATCGACGATATTTCATTTCAGTGCGCATTGATTTTCATCGACATCAAACGTGTCCTTAGAAAAAGGCTTAGAAAAGTGAGGACCACGCGCAAGTGAGACACGTGCGGGCGCGTGTGCGTCTCAACACAGACGTCGTCGTCGTCGATTGCTCGACGTTCCACGACGTTCGAACACGCGACCAAGAGGAAATCATCGTTGCCTTCTCCATGGCAATTACAAAGGGTTAATTGGCTCGTTCCATCGAGCCAAAAAGCGCAGCGGTACGAGCGCGCTTATGCGAGCTCGCAAGCATCATCGCTTAACAAAGGTTACTCGAGGTTCGAATCGCACGGAGGTCGATGAATCCTCGGCACCCACGCACTCCCGCGATTAAATCAAATCGCGAGTAGACGATCGAGATTGCCAATGACGCGTAAGATTATTTCGACCGTCGCTTTGCCATCGATCGATCGAACGAAGATGCAACGCAACGGAGACGCACGATCGCGCATTAATCTCTCGAACAAGAGAAACCGATCGATCGAGAATCACGCGATTCCCAAGCGAGTCTTCTTAACCTTTAACACGTTCAACCCGGCGTGAATTACCGGTGGTCCACACCTAGTTTGCTCTATCTGACGGCGTGGACCATCGGTGGTTTCCATATGTTTCTAATTCTATTTGAAAAAGCATACTTTAAATTGAGAAGCTGGGAAGAGACTGGATGATTATATTTTAGAGAATAGAAATTATAAATAAACAATTTATAATCTCGA
>JAITYT010001162.1:856344-870901 GCA_025433975.1 Liostenogaster flavolineata
CTATATAAATTAAAGGTTCGACAAATTGATTTCAATAATTTATAATCTGTGTGGTTGTTATATATTAGAATTGAATTTTGATTTAATTAATATATATATTTTACAAAAGCAGGAGAAAGTTTGGTCTATTTTACGAGACGACTTTACCTTGGGAGCTAAATTAAAAGACTGGGATAAAAAAGGTTCGGAAGAGGAAAATAGTTCCTCTGCAGATGAAGACAGTGATATCTAAAAGTACTATTTTGATATTAATATGCCTTATAGAAATGAACATAATGCGAGATAAATAGCCTTTATAAATTTAAATAAATATTTATCATTTTAAGAGATAAATTAATACAATTTATTATTTACTTTACGATCAGATTTAGATTTCATATATCTAACTGTAAATTGAATCCTTAATACAGATTTAAATTGCAATTATTCTTTTCTTCTGTATTTATATCTTTTTAACAATTTATAATAACGTCATAATTTGCCTTTAAAGTATCTTGAAATTTTGTTTGTACAAGCAAAATACAAATAATACCTAAGCAAGTGTAATACTTCGATATGTCTATAATTTACAACATGTTCATATACGAAATTATTTATTTTTTTAGCATATGGATTTACAATGGCATTAACAGTAAGAATGCGAATAAGAAAGATTTTTTTTCTGTATTAAATCATTTATTTTATTTAATAACAATTTTTGATACTTTTTGTAAACTACATGGCAACAGTGTTAATGTGTACAATATGTATAATTCCTTTGTATAATTTAGTATATAATTTAAAATGCAGACGTGATTCTACATAAAGTCATTCTATTTAGACTTTTAGACTGTGGAGTATATTTATAGTCTCAAAGTAGTAACTTTGAAATCTCAATATGATATCACGATTAAGCGATCATAGAGCTTTTGTTTTGTCTTTTTCTGAAAAATGTTTGTTCAGATACACAGGCATATTTCAATGCAGAATGTATATAAATGTATATTTGAATTTTTGATGAAATAAAATTGTTTAGAATCTTACACTCTCTATAATTATTATAAGTAAAAATCATATTATTGTGTTAGTCACAGTCTTTGTACATACAAATATAATACCATTCTTATTACTGTTTATCTATCATTACCAAAGTTTCTTAAAATATAATAATAAAGTTGTGTTGCTTGCGTGATCTTTTTATTAATAAGATTAATAAACATATCTTTAACCTGAGTATTACAAGTCAAAGGGTCTTTTATCCTTACATTCCACATAGAGAATAACATAAATAACAATTATACAATATATAGATTCTATTGTATTATAGGGTATTTGTATTTTGTATAAAATAGTAAAATAAACATGAAACTGAATCTACTACAAACATCAGGCATCTCAAACAACAATCTGTGAATACTAAAATAAAACAGAAGAATAGTATAATCATGAAAATATTTGAATATTGAATAAATAATAGATCCATACACTTGTATTTAATTGTAGTTAAATCAATTTTTAAATTGTTACGATCCAATTATTATACTTTGCACATACTAGTACGTTTGACATGCCTGGCATAGATAGATCCTTGGACGGACTGAGCTAACGTTACTTCGTCAATATCAATAATATAGCAAGTTGCTATATTGTATTTAAATTGATATCAGATTATGTATATTAATTAAATATGCGTATTAAATATATTTCCGATTTACAGCCTTCTGGCAAATGATTTTATCAAACAGATTTGAGGGCAATGTTTTTTCTGTCTGTTCGATCGCTATTTGGTTGATTTGATTTGTAACACATTGCCGCTTTAATTATTAAATTTAATTGTTTTCAATTTAAAGAATAACGTTATTTGTACTAATAGATAAGCGTTGTAATATTTGTAATAAAACAAATTATGTTTTTAGTATATAAAGTGTATTATCTCTAGTATTAATCTTCTTGTCTTAGTAAATATTGTGAATTAAAATTGCATAATTTTATATTAAAAAGAAAACCATTCTAATATAATATATAATCCACTAATCATGACGTCAATCATCAGGTTTTGATGAAATTTATAGTGAAGTGGTCCAATATTATTATACTTAAAAGTTTTAGACTATCTTGATTTATGCAAAGCAAATGTGGTTGTTAGTTTAGTATTATTAAATTAAATTCTGTAATCATAGAAATTTTATTTTAGTGAATGATATAATTTTTTTGCATATTTCTTTAATTAATTTATGATTTCATATATATGTTATAATTATTTGGTATACATATATATATATTATAACATATATATATGTACAGAACTATTTCCTGTATCTTTTTTATTTACCGAGTGTTATTAATTGTTATGTGTCAAAACTGTTAACATATTTTAATAGAATAATCTTGGTGTTTAATTATCTTTTGTAATTAAAAGTAAGGTGAATATGCACGACTTCTTAAACTATTAAAAAGATATAATAATTATTTATATAAAAATTGTTCAATTTATTTTATTTTTGATAATATTTGTTATCGAGTAGGCATTTCGGAGACAATCCTACTTTAGGAAAATGAGTACCTGTCCACACCTATGAATTTCGGATTCTCTTTATCGCACAAATGTTTTAAACTTAATTTATCGCTAATTATATTGAAGATTTTATGACTATTGAGTTGCAAAACAAATTAATATATCTTTTTAGAATATAAAAGAATTTTTATATGCATAATTTGCATCTTACAAAAGTGTAATAAATAATTGCGTGTGTGTGTGTGTATTTAAAGTAAATATATTGTATATAAGAAATGTCAATGAAATTGAATATTCATATTGAATGTCTATGAAGTTAATAAATAAATTACATTTTCAAGGAATGAAATCGATTTCGTAACAATATGTGTAGATATATTCAGTATAAAAACAATATTATAAACTGCTATAGTATACTAACGAAATCTTTTTTAGAAAAGGATATTCTTATTATTTTTAATAATATTCTATCGTCATTATAGATTTATAATCTTTTTCTTTATCGCGCGTCAAGTAGAAAACAGTTAAACTCCAGACACTATTTTTTAAATGATTTATGTAAAACAGATATATATTTATTTCATCAGATAAACGCAGAACATAAATGTGAAACTTATAGTAAGAAACTATATGATTATATCTTTTTAAAGATCCTACACTAACAGCTTTTTACATACAAGATACACAAAGAAAAACTGCGTATCTTATAACAAATAGATGATACAAAATATTTTGTTTGTTGATCGTTTAATAGGAATATTTTATGTACAACTGTTATTTTTGAGTTTTTAAAGATTATACATTTAGCAACTATTCTACACTATGAAGTGTGCATTATTATACAATCTATTTTGCAAAAAAAATTAACTAAATCAGGAATCGAAAGAGTTACCGAACTTTTTAATAGGTTCTATTGAAATTTATTGATCGATGTGATACTTTTTTGGAAAATGTTCTCATATTATAAATTTCAAAAACATAGGTAAATAAGGGTTTTTAAACATAAAAGTTTTAGTTAAAGTAGAACACGTGAAATATAAAGACAACATTTTTTCTGTAACAAGAAAAGATATTTTCTTTGTCAATGCAAGAGGAGTTCTTAATAATGTAATTAATACGCAGTAATTTCATTCTTGTATCCATTTTATCGGATAATTCTTGATAAATATTCTGAAATAATCTGTTTCCATTTTATTATACAGATTCTAAAACATTTGTCATCTTTCATTGTGAATCTATTTAAATAAATTCCTAGGGATTACAGTTACCAGTATAAATTATACAAGAACAGATATTTTCCTAAACTTACAAGTTCTAACAGAATCTTCTAACAACAAAAAGTAACTGTTCATTTCGATTCCTGAACTAAATATTTAACATTTATCAAATCAGTAAATTTAGAATTCTTCGTAAAATGTGTAATATTCTTTGGTACGTTCACTGACTTCGATAATCCATCACACTCTGCTCTCACGTATGTCGGCAAGAGCACCAAAATTACCAGCATCGTCGTCGGAATACGAGGATACGTCGTCCGCGTTATGCATCCTATTATGAATGTCTTCGTCATTCCTACTTATACGTAGATACCTAGCATTTGCACTACTTTCGTTGTTTTGAATGATTTCGTTAGTTTCTGAGTTCGGGAAATGCATATTTTCAATACCCGATTGTTCTCTCGTATATACTTGTCTTTGAGGTGTTTCCCTTACGTCGTTCCTAATGCTCGTATTTCGTGAAATATCAACAGCATTACCAATTCCTTCGGAAATAGAATTCGAGGTAAACATACTACTAGGTAGATCATTGTTCGCGACAAGGTGTTCGTTGTTTCTATTTCCTTCACGATTTATCCTTGAGATACTTCGAGCGCGATTTCTTGTATTCATTATGTCATTTCCCGATGTAATTCTTACGTTACTCGTCTCAACCGGAGGATGCACGTACATTCGCTCGTTATTTCCATTAAGGTTTTGCGAATTTAATTGATGATCTTCGTTATTCATCGAATTATCTTGACGATGATTCTCATTTTCATCGACAACGTGAAACGCAATGTCGTCGTGAGAAGTTCTGTACGCACCTAAGTTTACATTGCTGGATACACATGAACTCACTCCTTGGCTCAGTCGATAGAATTCTAGCTCGTTATCCATGTAATAGTTGTCTAAAGGATTGCTGATGATCGATGGATTTCTCGATACATTTCTACGTGGGAAACTCTGGCTTGAGAAACTCGTTACCGCGGTATACGGGTATTCATTCAATGTATTCAATGGGTTATCCACAATATGAGGACATCCTTCTAAGCTTTGCATTTCGATCTCTTCTTTGTCATCCCGATAAAAATTATGCATATCTATTTCATGAGGAAGGTTGGCAAACCTAACATAAAAGTAATTCGTGTACATTGGTAATGTAAAACGTAACGTTAACTTCTCCTTTTTATTAATAAAAACTGAAGAATCTTGTAAAATTAAACTATATACGACATTTAAAAGTAACTCGCAATAAGTTAACATACCTGTGTAACAAAATATCAGAATATGAGGGCGGTACATCGGATTCCTCTTTTCCGTAAATACTCTCGTAAGTAGGGGGTGGAAAGCATGTTACGGATCCTAAACTATCTTTACTAGGAGTTTCTGCGTCCATTTCTAATACGCTACCTTGACTATTTTGTAACTGATGACGATTCAAAGTTCGTAGATTTCTTTGTGCACGTAGCATACTATCGCCTAATTCCACTAAATCCAATCCTATTTAAAATAATATAACGTATGTCTTAACGGAATTTCTATCGAATAATTTATAATAGAAATATCTCAAAGAATTTTCCAATTGTGAATGGTACCGTTATTAATATCTTACCAGTCGGATCAGTTTGAAACTGAGTAAAGATTGTACCATCGACAACGAGCATTCTGCCGTGAGGCAAAAGAATGATCGTCGGTGTTGCTACCATCGCTTGTTCGCTATTACCAAAGCGCGAGTCTGGCTCTGGATCTTCCAAGCGACAGCAGCAATGTCGTCTACAAAGCGATCTACAGAAAGGTGCTCCCCAGCAACAATATGCAAAAATGAAGCAAAGTACCGCTAGCATCACCAAAAGGGCCGCGACACCTTGGCCTTGTTGAGCGGCTGCAAGTGTAGGTCCCCCGGCTACACCGACGCCAACACCGAAACCAAAACTTTCACTGCTGCCCATCTCGTCTAAAAAATGTAAATTCAAATTTGAATTCAAATCTATTCCTGGAAATTCTAAAATACCTCGTATAATGTAATACTTTTTTTAGCACATCTTGATAACTCAATGAACATACGCATTCGATAATTATATTAACTTGTAATTATTGCTTTGATTTGTCTTATCTGATATTTTTTTAATATTTTCAGCAACATTGAAACTAAAATCGGAAGATATTTAATTCGCGTTTTATGAAGTTGCTAAATGAATTACACGTACACATTCATTAAGGCGCATATATCGACGGATATGCGTGATTTAAATATTTTTAAATTTTCACTTTTAATATTGAAGATCGATATGGTCGATAGATATGTTATATGTGTAGTCTATGCAAGAGAGAAATTCTATTGATATCGCAAATAGATACGAATACGAAAGGTCGTGCGATATACAACACTTATCAAACGCGATATTAATTATTATAACTGGCTAACTATTAATACTACTTCATCAATTATATACTTGTTTTATTCCTGTAGTATTAGCAGTTTATCACGCAAATAATGCTATCTGCACTGCAGTGCAAGAATGTCGGCATCACCATACAAGTATATTTTTGGCTATATTCCAGATACATATCATAAGTTCTTAATATTGATAGTAGCGAGTACGATCGAACTAAATTTTATTTACGATATTATTTAGTTAAAAAGATATAACTTCAAATATATATATTAATGAAGGTAATACTAATTTCTTCGATTCATTTTCATAATATTTGCCGTGAAATAGTAACAAAAGTTTTTTCGTGTTTTTAAACACGTTTTAAACATCGATAAATCGCACTACTTATATGAAAATTATTTCCTAATGAAAATAATGGCATAATCTATGTCATCATCCGTAAAAAGCGAAGATCCAACGTTCAATGTCAAAAAGATTTCCCTTATGCTAATAGGTGTGACGCACTGTGTATACAAAATGAAATAGTGAAAGTGATGCATATATCGTAATCATAGTATCCTCTTAGCAAAAAAATATGACATCGATTCCTTGATCAGTAGCGACAGCAGTTTATGAGATATCGATAATTTTTTATATAAAATTCCTATCGTAACACGAACAAACGATCATAATACATATTTACAATAGCATATCGAAAATCTATGTAATAATATATAAAATACCGTTCGTCATATCAATTGAAATGCCTAACTGAGTAATTCTGCAATTACATTTTCTATCGTTTCTATATTAGTCTTTAGGGCTAACAACGCAACGATATTGATCTTCGCGTTTGAATAGTATCAATGTTCGCATCATGCAAGTCGTTCGTGACATCGAATAACGCGAATACTGATCTAACATTTGTTTTCAAGATCAACAAAAGTTTCTATTTTAAAAATTTATTACAAACGCAATAAATTATTTACTAATGTCACGTAACAAATGCTAAAAAAGAATATCGGTAATTGGTCGTGGCATCAATTGTTGCGATTCTTATGCAAATTGATGTATCTCGACCTACTTATTTTTTATTTATATCCCCACGATTATTCGATGCAGATCAAAGAATAGGATTTTCGCGGAAGCTTTTGCTATTTTTTTATTCGTATAAATCTAAGAGTTCGCTTGAAAATAAAATAATAAAATCTCTTGTTTATTTGTTAGTCGATATGTAACTGATTGGAATAACGCTGGCACTCGATGCATTTTAACGTTACAGCTTGACCGCCACATGTGGTACAGGCTTCGTACACGCACGCATCAACATTATCGCTTGTCGCTCATAACGAATATCGCTCTCTTATCTACCACTCACCCTGGCTAGTAATATTGTGAAGCCAAGCAGCCCCTGTGACGCTAGCCGACTCTGTGGATATCAGTGTTTCGTAAACCATTAAAGTGATGAAAATCTTCGCAGTCGATTCTTTCAAAATATTCCCTCTCTGTCTTGGAGTTTGAACTGCACTCGTGATCGCGTCCCCAAACGGGACTACGATGTGTACAAAGACGACACCGATGCTCAGTTTCGGGCATTTAGATTATCATCAGCGAGGTGGTCCACCATAATTCGAAGCAACACATTTTTTTGAGCACATCGAAAGTCAAAAACTCATTCTGCCTTCGATAAAGAACATCGTACTGTGCGTATCGTCAATCAATCGGCGATCCCTTAAATTTCTTATCAACATCGCCACGAGGTATCGGAGTGATCGAACTGAAAATTGATATCAATGAGTTGGAAAAGAACGTCGCTACCCGTCAATATCGTTGATAACCGTGTAACTTCATGCGAAGCTCTTCTTTAAGAAGATGCGAAACGTCTGATCGAATCTTGCGCACTGCCATTGATGAAACAGAACTCGACCCATTTTACTCCCCTCTGGCAGTCGATCAACCTGCTGCTTTTCTACCGATATCTTCCGTCGTTAAAGAATCTTCTATCGTGAGACTTCTTTTACCAATCGTTTTTCGTAAATCTTCGCGCTTCGTCTTTTTCTTTAATTTTACGATAATAGCGTTTTCTAAAGCTGCTTTTTTTCATCCGTCGTTTCGTAATTCATACGATGCCGCTATCGCAAATCGTCGACCTAAATCAACAAATCTCTTCTATATACATCTTACAAAAGAGACATGTAAACTTGGTTGTTCTTCGGTGTATGTGATATTCCGTGTGTTAGCTCGTAAGAACGAAGAATTCTTGAAATTTTTGTCAACGCTACGATTAAGACAATTGAAAGAAATTCTTTGTAAATTCATTCCTTTCCAGCGAAATTACGTGACATTTGAATTACTCTCGAGTATCGCATCGATATCGACAACGATAGGATGCAAGTGAAATTTTCTGACTGTAAAATTGTATTCGTTGAAAGGCAGTGCCTTCGGAAGAAAGCGAAGAATTACGCGAATGACTCGAAGATAATCGATATCTCCCGTTACGAATTTGGCTTACAGCGAGCATGTCGCGCTATTCTTTGAGGAGTTGAACTTTATTTTTTCGTGACATGCGAGGATGACGTAGTTGACAGGC
This sequence comes from Liostenogaster flavolineata, assembly GCA_025433975.1. Lineage (NCBI taxonomy): Eukaryota > Metazoa > Arthropoda > Insecta > Hymenoptera > Vespidae > Liostenogaster > Liostenogaster flavolineata. The sequence continues at coordinate 865,063 of JAITYT010001162.1, forward strand.
GCGTTTATGGTACTGATCGATTGACATCGTTAAACGGGTTGGACATCGTTTCGGCGGATTCTCGCGTCTCCTTTTTGCCTTGTAACGCACGGTACCATTAATATCACGATTTACGACAAATGTCGATACCCGATGCTGTCGAAACGTCGACGCTTCGTCCTCGCATAGGCGACACTTACGTACTATTTATCGATCTCAACGATGGAAGAAACCGATTCAACTTTCGTATCGCAGAAGCGAGAACGAATTATCGTATAAGCGTGCGTGCGTGCGTGCGTGTGTGTTGCGGCGCGAACTTTGCGTAGGTGAATTCGAGAAGAAATGTTCAAAATGTTCGAAGATTAAGTGTTTAAAGCGACAATGAACTTGTTTAATTACATCATGGAACGAGAAGATTTCACTCACGTTCGTATCCTGGAGAAATTCGAAACGTTCCAACGCATCTCTACGATAGTATCGATGAATCTTTGAAGCTTCGTTTTTTCATCCGTTGCCCTTCTTACCCGAGTATCGATTATTCCTACACGTGCAGTGCAAGGTGCATTTTTGTCAATGCGAGACAACGCATTGCTCCGTGCCACTTCGAATATTTGTTGAAAATAGAGTCCGCGTTTGTTGTTCGAACCTGTGATTCCTATGGCCAAGATTCGTTCTCCCTCGTTCTCCCTCTTAGCGCACCATTAACATCCCCTTCTTACTTCGTTGCTACTGACGTCACTGACTGCAGATAAAACCGCGCCATTTTATATATCCATGAGGGTGGCAAGCATTTTTTTTTCGACGTTTCGAGGAAGTATCATAGTAAAATGATCTTAGAATTATCGTGGACATCGATCTTCGATATTTTCTTTTTTCTTCTTAGAGAGGTTGTCACGTTGGTCCGTTCATGTTGAAATCGTTGTTCGAAATATCGTCCGAAATCAGAGATTGATCAGAGACGATATTCATGATTACCGAACAACGGTTATAAAGATTTCAAATTATACTTTCTTCGTAAGCGAAGTTATTCGTATGAATATTTTTTAACGATAAATTCACTCCCGCTTTTTAAGAATTTGTATGCTCCGTTGAATAGAAGCGATTCATTTTAAATAAATGATTTCGTCGGAACAATTGTAGGTAACACATGTATCGCACATTTTTCGATGATAGATTTTGCGGTTTCACTTTCGACGTTCCGTCGTTTGTCACGGCATAAGTCGCTATGATGGCTCGAAAGGCAATATGCCAAAAGACGAACCATCCTTTATCCTGTTAAGGGTCATCCCCACTTTATATCAATTTCATAGTTATAGATATTTCTGAATTTCCTTTGTAAACCCAATTTTTATATTTGTGTATTACTAGCGGTATATAATGAAATATAAATATATTAATATTTAATATGTTTGTGGATATAAAAAATACTAATAAATTTCTTTTTATTTATCATTAATTTTAAATTAATAATCCAAGGAGAACGTAGTTTTGTACATGTACGTATCTGCAGTATCACATATCAATAATTATTAAAAAAAAATATTTTATCGACAATTTAACAATACATACGTACCCTAAATTTATTGTAGCTACGCGCGTTTATTCTAGATTTATTGTGAAATTATTAACCTCAAAATAATTTGTACTCTATTGTATAAAAATATTGTGAAAATCGCTGAACAATTAATCTGTTAATAAAAATGAAGTATTAAAATAAAACAGTAATGAATTAAAGATAGGAGCAGAAGGGGAAAAAATGGAAAATATAAAGATATATTTATATTTAATAAATTATATATGTAATACATTACACCACACATGGTGAAAATTACACATTAAGTGACAATAAACAAACGTAATAAATTTAACTTTCCTTTATAATAAAAAAATATATTTGCCTCAATATTATACCTTATTATTCCACTGGTATAACATTAAGAATCCAGCGTTTAAATTCTTGAATTTCCACTCGATTTAATTCATGAGCTGTATTATCTAACGGAATAAATTTGATATTTAAACCAAATTCTTTTAAAATTTTATTCGTTTCTTCTCCCCACTGAATTGGAATCAAAGAGTCACTCCTACCATGAAATTGAAGAAGTGGTGGCATATTTTTTGTGTCATGCTGTTTTAGATACTGTAAACATAATATTACGGAAAAATTATTAGTATTAATACATAGTATATTGTTTAACTAACTGCTTAAAATATTTTTTGCTTTTGACGATGTAAAGGAAATGTAAAAAGTAATATAATTAAAAGTAATTGTAACGGTATATATACTTCATATATTAATGAATTTTTATTTAGGAAAGAAGACATGGTAACGCATCCAGCTAAAGATGTTTTAAATCTGTATGCCAAATGTAAAGCCAAGGCACCACCCATTGAAAAACCAGCTAAGATCATTTTATTATATGGAATTCCATTGACATGTTCCGTCTCAATTAATTCTGATACAGTATTGCACATTGAATTGATAGACGATTCTTCTTCAGAAGTATTGATCGATAAATCCTTGCGATTGAACCAAACATTGCTCATCTATAAAAATGATAATTCTTTAAATTCTATCTCTCGTTTTACTTATATAAAAATTACCATTCCACCATTCGGTGTATATTTTTGAGCAGGCGCAGTAGGATAAATAATTTTTATATGTGGAAATTTAAATTCTTCTCTATTGAGTATATTGATCCATTCTTTGATGTTATTTCCTGTATCTCCTATTATAAATGTAGTTTTTTGTGTCATAAAATTATATTAATTTCAGTAGAGAACATACACAAATATAGAATTAGGAAATAGTGGACATAAAATCTTTACCTGAGCCATGAAAAATAAATAAAGTCCCAGTATGACGCGTAGTAGCTTGTATAATATTCAGCTTTGGTAACTTCATAATTGTTTTAAAGATACAATTTGTATTAGCATAAAGAATAAAGGTATTTTGTATGATTTAAACATACTTGATTACTTGGAGAAAAGTTTCGCTTTTTTTCATTTATATTACGAAAAGTAAATGTTGTACACTATATATCGGTAACAGATGAATTGGCAGTTTTTGTTTTCGTTTGCTGCATAAATATTTTTATATGAAGATAAAAACCGTCTATCAATAATATATTTAATTCGAAAGTCTATTTGAAATTACGTATTAAGGGTTAAGTAATTAAATATCGTATTTGTTATTGTACATTTTCATAATTTCGCATTGTTATCGTGTTATCTTTTTTTATTTGCTCGAAGCATTCATTTGTTTAACCACGTGGAATATCGACCATGCTTTTTCAATTGGACGATGTTCACACTGTTTCTACTTTACCTACCGTGTATATTATTTTCAAGATGCTAGTGAAAATTCGTCCATTGAACGGGAAAATGAACGCATAACGTCAAAGATTGAATAATATTAGAATATACCATCCATTAATTTTTTTACTATTATTATAATTAATATTTAAACCGCGTCGTTTTTTTAAATCAATTCTAATGTAATTAATTATTTATTGTTACATTATACAAGAATGTTGTCCATTTTATTATAAACTATTAAAAATTTTATTTATTTAAGATGATGAATGGTAAATATTGGTGTAAAATGTTATTATTATATAATTCTCTTTGTTAGAAGACTATTTCAACATTCCAGTAATTGTCACATGTTTTATTGCAGCTTTATTAACAGAATGATGTCAAGATTAAAATGATCTGTAAAATTTGTAAGTTATAAGTACCATGGAAACTTCATCCCAAAGTGAAGAGCATGCCATGGATCATGCAGTTGCAGGAGCTCTTAGTGGATTTTTAACAAGACTTTGTTGTCAGCCACTGGATGTAATTAAAATCAGATTTCAGGTAAAATAAATACGATAAAATATTATTTTCTATGATGTGTATTACACATGTGTATTTATAACAAATTAACGCATTATACATTAATTTAAAAGTAAAAGACTTAACTCTGTGAGAATATATAAGTAAGAAATATTATAAATAAAATAATTTTCATCAAATAAACAAATTCAAATAGAGGGTATTCTACTTTTATTGTAGTTACAAGTTGAACCTATATCATCTTATCATTTAAGTAAGTATCAGTCAATATTGCAAGGAATTAGGTTAATATTAAAAGAGGAAGGAGTATTAGCCTTATGGAAAGGTCATATACCTGCTCAGTTATTATCTGTCGTATATGGGATGGGCCAGGTAAGATATCGAATCCAATATTTATGATATTGTAAATAGAATAGTATAAGTTACTTTGTTATTAAAATATGCACTGTTCTTTCATTATTAGACGATAAGATGTAACATATATATAGTCAAGTCATAAACTGTTAAATATGCATGTAATGTATTTTAATTTATATAATACAATATGAATATAAATGTATTTTAAAAACAAAAATTAAAATATTATTTATGAAACTTTATTAATTTCCTACCTTTATATTATTAATGTTCTTATATTTAAATTTAACAATGTTTTTTTATATGTGTATATTCTTTTTCTGGCAATAAATTTTTTATATTTATGATAAATATCTTTAAAGAACATTGCAGGAACATTAATGACTGAGTACTTCCGTAATTGTTATTGCATATCGTAAAATTTATTCTCTATAGACTAATCATTACAGTTTTACTCTTATAATGTACTCGTGAAAATATCCAATCAATATCAATCATTAGATGAATGGAAAAATAGTGTAAGATTTGTGGCTGGTGCAGGTGCCGGTAGTATAGCAACAACTATATCTTTTCCTTTTGATACAATTAGAACAAGATTAATAGCGCAATCGACAAAAAATCAAGTATACAATGGTGTATTACATTCCTGCAAGTAAGTTTCTATAAAACTAAATATAAATATATACATATATGTTTCATTCTCCTGATTTCTCTTATTTCTAATTCATTTTTAAAATTCTTTTTTTAATTAAGTTAAGTCTTACTCAAGTTGTATCGAATAAACCTAATTTTTTATATTATATTTTACGTAGAAAATTGTCTAAAACAGTTAATTTTATTTGTTATATTGTGATATTGATTATGAAAACTGTTCCTTTACCACCTTGCCTATAGCATATACACGATGCTATAATTACAAAAACTATTTAATTTACATATATAATTTTTCCTAAAATAAATATTTATCCAATAATATATTGCTTGATGATTCACACATCCTTGGTAATACTTTTTAATAATTTTCAGATGTATTGTACAACATGAATCACTAAAGGTTTTCTTTTATGGATTATCTCCAACTCTTTTGCAAATTGCACCGCACAGTGGTTTGCAATTTGCTTTTTATGGGTTTTTTACAGACATATACAAACAATATTTTAATGACTCGACCATAAGTTTTTATAATTCTATGGTAGCAGGAAGTACAGCAGGTTTATTATCTAAAACTATTGTCTATCCGTTTGATTTAGCTAGAAAAAGATTACAAATACAAGGTTTTGAAAATGGTCGACAAGGTTTTGGTAAATTTTTTTATTGTAAAGGTTTAATTGAATGTGTAAAACTGACAATAAAACATGAAAGCCTGCACGGATTATTTAAAGGTCTGATACCGAGTCAGATAAAAGCTATTGTAACAACAGCTTTGCATTTTACTTTTTACGAACAATCATTATTATTGTTAAAAAAATAAAATAAACGTTATACATCAACGAAATGATTATTTATTTTCATTTATTGTAGTCTGTATTTATGTTATTCATTATATATAAAAGAATAATAGAATAAATTAATAAACAATTTATTTTGGATTTCATTTCTAATTGCGTTCTAAGCATGTAATAATTTTATTGTATGTGATTCATAATACATATATATATATATA
>JAITYT010001162.1:917721-931655 GCA_025433975.1 Liostenogaster flavolineata
TTTGATCGATACGCGCGCTTCGTGGAAACGATCGTCGGGGTACGTCGAGTAACGAGCCGTCGAGATTTACGACGAAAAATTCGATGAGATTGATTTACGATGTGACGAGTATGTTCGTCGTGGCTGGGGTAACGAGGACGACGCTTCGATTCAACGTCGGACGCGGTAACGCTCGCTCGTGCTGGTTCGGCCCTAATCGTACCGTAAACGAGCTTGATTTTTAGAAAAAAAATGTTAATTTGTCGAGGGAAATAATATACAACATATACTAGTAAAATAATCGAACGTATATTACATTTACATTTTTATAAGCGATATAAAGGATTAAAATAAATTTTGAAAAGGGTCATTCGACCCCGTTTGGTAAGTTTAGTGTTAAAAATGGCATCGGATGTTTGTTCGAAGAATTTTACCGTGAAAAATTACTTAGTCGGGAAGGAGAAAAACGAATGATTTTACTCGATGATTTCATTCGTTCTCAACGATTCCATTTAATCTCGGCTAACTTTACGATTAAAGGTTGAAATTAAGGAACTCGATTGTACAAATACGCCGAATTCGATTAATTAGTTTCTTCTTCTCTCTACCTTCGGCATACTTTCATCCTTTTTTCTCTCGGCTTCGTTTGTTTTTATATCGTTTACTTTTCCTCTTCCTTCTTCTTTTTTTTATTCGAGTCGTTGGGTCGACCCGTGATTTCGGCAGCTCCGATTCTCCTCAAAACGATCGAGAGCCCACCGTCAACGAATTTCGTAATTGGTAGGAACGCGCTTCATCACTGGCTCGAAGATACGATCGTACCTGCTTCGTTCTGAAATTCTCGGTTCCACGCGATGTCGGAGGACTCGCAACGCCATCGATCGATGTCGATATGATGCCATCCGTTCTCTCGTTACCCGAAATTGCGCGTTCGAGCGACGCCAGGACGTTCGCCCATAATCGGTCCCGTTTCCTTTACCTCGAACGAGCTTTTTATTCAAGGACGATCGTTACGTCGGTAGATAACGTTTCGAGATCGCGTTTGTCGCTAACTCGATCTTGAAATTCTTGAGAAAAGAAATTCCATTCCGCGCATTTAGCCTTCGCTGCTTTAGATATTTTGACAGTCTTCGAGTTATATTTTTTATATGACGATATATTTTGACGACAATACATTTTTTTACCGTCATTTATTTTATTGTAAAATCCTACGCGTCTTCGTATTTGTACGAGTATCCGAGATGTTTCGACCTATCGATATATATATATTTATCCCCTTATTTATCAATGATATTTATAGTATTGAAAAGAAAAGTCAATTATCAGACTACCGGTAAATAAAGCGATTAAATGAATATCAGTTCTTTGGACGTTGCACGCGATCGAAGGCCGATACGCGTAGAATTCAAATATCTTAACTCGATCGTTAATTCGCTAGCTGATTTCCGTATTCTGATCTTGATCGTCGTTTTTCTTCGATGTGCAACGCCATCAAATGTCATTTTCACCGTGACGTTCGTACGGCGAAAAGGTGAATGAAACGGGCGAGTCCTTTTCAATTACTTGGCCGTTGAAGCGGCCGTCATCGATGGCCAGTGAAGCGTTAACACCGTGACGGACGTCTACGCCGTCGTAGAATAACGCGACACGCGATCGAGGAACTTTGCGAATCGTAATTTATCGAACGATGATAATGACGTGCCTCTCTCTATATCGCTTTCTCGGCATCGCTCTCGCGAGAAGTGCAAATTATAGGCGTTGCCAGGAGCGCGTCTCGTGGCAAGAACGACGATAAAAGAGTCGATCGCATCCTAACGAAGCGCTAGTGACGAAAGAATTTCGCGAAATTGCGCGCGCTTAATGTCACCAGTGATTTATCGTCGACTCGACAACGCGAGCTTTCTATTTTACGGCGCTCGAATTGATCCCGAATAAAAAGAAATGTAAAAGATAAAAAAAAAGGAATAAAGAAATCTCATTATCTTCGCATCTGAAAATATTTCAATATTTCATTCCGTTCTATCAGACTTTACGGTCAATGATAAATGCGTTGGCCGAGTGGACGATCTACGATAAATGATGGTTTTTTTAAGAATTAGGATTCGAGTGGAAACTGAAGATCATCGAACACGCAAAAGAAACGTATCGTCGTTAGACGAGTTTGATTTACGATCGGTTCGATACCAATGATACCAATCGACACGTACCGATTCCTTCTCAGGATTTCTCATTTCGTACCTTTTACGATTTATTTCTACGTCGACGGCGCGTAGAAAGAGTATGTAAATCAATCGATGGATAAAATATATCGTGATCGTTTAAGGAGCGATACTTTATAGGCACGATACAAAGCGTCGATTACTTGTCGCGACGTATAACGATTTAAGTCCATAGAGAAGAGACATCCCACGTTCCTTGGAAAAGAAAGGGCTCGAAAGAGCCTGTGGGAATATCGAAACGTTGCAATTATTCCCTTGCCTCGGCAGGATCGTCGTTAAAGGAGGTGAAAGCGGACACGGTGCAATACGCAAACGAACGGATCCGCGATAATCCTTAACCCATTTGCATCGTATGGAAAAGTAGAAAATTTCTTCTTATCACCAACATTTTTCTTGGTTGTATTTAAATAAAAATCTTTTAAAATATGAGAAAAAGCAATTTTCTATAAACAAAGAATTTCAAAGATCTTTTATTTCACTACGGACTGATAACGTTTGAAATGTTCAATGCGTAATGCCACATGGCAATTATCACATTGGTAAAGCGTATCGTTTCTTTTTTTTTTTCTAATGATCAAACTACGCACATATGCGCGAGTGAAATGGACATATGCGCAAATGGGTTAACGAAATAGTTATCGGCACGTAAGATTCAAAGGCGCCCGATAAGACACAGAGACGCCATCGAGATCATTCCTTTCGATAAATTTCGAGTAATCGTGACGTGACGATATTGTCGACTTCAAAGTAGGATTGCAAATCCTACTTTCTACTACTACTACTAACTAGTAGTTAGTAACTAAGTAGTAGTACATCCTACAGTAGTAATAGTACAATCCTACTACTAACAATCGAGAGAAAAGCGATTGCTCTCGATAACTATTATCAACTCTCGATAATCGGTAAGGCGAGACAAAATGTTTGACGACGTTCGATGGAGCGATGATCGTACGTGTCCATCAAAAGGAAGAAAAGAATAGGTAAGAAGCGACTTACCGACGACGACGACGTGACCGAAGACCTGATCGTTCGCCACGTGAGAACAGTTCCAGCGATGATGCCTGAATTGATGACGGCACTCGCGCAATCCGAGCTCGGCTCCCTCGCCCACGGCTGGCATCGCGTGAGGCGCTTTTCTGCACTGTTCGCGTTGACTCTTCGCCAATCCGGGAATCCGTCCGCAGACAGCCGCTCCTACGACCACCGCGCCGACCACCCTGTCGAACAAATGCAAACCCCCGTTTTATCTCGGGATCACCGACAAGCTTCGTGTCCGACGACATCTCGACAATTTTTTGGGTCACGTCGAACGGATGTGATTCAATGATAAAAAATGTTAATCGGGCGCGGGTGAAGATCTTCGTCTTGAAAGTTTTGTTGTCGATAGATCGGTAAAAAGAAAAAAAAAAAATGTGGATATAATTTCGATGCGTAAGGAAGACTCGATGCGAGGGATGAGAATCGATGTGTAAGTACGAAGCAAGTAGTTTTACTTCGCGCTGGTATCAATAAAAATATATTAAAGTCTATAACGTGCATTGTTTTCCATACGTCTTGACGTCTTATGGGACGTGTTGCGTTCGGTATTTCGTTAAGATCGATAACGCTATAAATTTCCAGGTGAGACGCATTCGAAATGGAATAACGAAACGAAAAGAACGCTTCAAAGTTTCACAAAGCTTCGTTAAGTTCCCCTGGACGGACCTGTCGAATTTCTTAAATTTTTCTTCAAATTTATGTATCCGCTCTCGTTTGAAGTCGCGACGAAATCGACGCTCACGAGATAAAAAAGAAAAGGGGGGAAAGAGAAAAAAAAGAGAGACGTTTACCTGCCGACAAGGCGATACCCGATATCCCGTAGTCTCCCACCGGTTCATTGCGCAATCTATATCCCATAAGTCAAGGTGGGCGCGCACCATTCGACGAGCACGACGACAAACCAGAAATACTTGGACGTGGACGATCGCCGCTTACATTATCCTCCTTGCCATTTGGTCGTTGCGCAAGCGGCGTCGCCGAAGACGCTCCGTTTCAACCTCCAGAGTCGATAATTTTCACGAGGAAGAAAACAATTTTCACTCGGGCGAGAGACTGCTTTCAAGCGAGAAAGGTTTTAATCGCTCCAATTTCCAAACTGAATTTTAATAAATCTCTTGAAATATGGACGTCGGCTTCTCGAGAGTAGCAGCACCGGCGCCAAAAATCACGAACGAGGCGTTCGGGATAACGCGAAGAAGGAAGACAGTGTTGGTCTAACTTCAAATGTCACGCGATATATTTTATCGATCTCTTCGTTCTTGAAGCCAATGAACGTTTAAAGATCAGCGTTAGATCGGATTATAATATGAGAATCTTTTAGGGCAAACGTCATAATTGTGACACGTCTTAAATTTTCTCAAAGAACGAAGAAATCGCCTTAGAACGTACGAGATCGAAGGAGAGTTCGTAACTGGTCGAATTTTTTAAACCGAATAAATTAAATAAATTTGTTGAAAAATAAAAGTCGGTCGAATGCTTCTTCCTTCTTCGTTTCGTTCGATGAGTGAGGAAGAAAAAAGTAAAGAGGACGAAGGATCCTCGGCCGAAGTTATCGGTCTCATTACTTTATAGTCCGGTCTCGTGTGCTTCGCCGCAGGCCAAAGGGTTAAATAAACACTTAATCGAGCGGTCGTTCATCCAGTTCTCAACCCACCTTCGACCATCCTGCCAATAAAATATCGAGGAGGAGCATCGAGAGTGCCGAGGGGTGGTTTATCGACTCTCGAGCGAAAAATGCGTGAAAGGAAGCATCTCTCTCTCTCTCTCGCTCTTTCGCAGGTGCACGCATTTTCGTACGTCTCCGTTCGGTGCTTTCCTCGTCTCCTTTTTCCTCTTTTTCCGTGCGCTTCTCCCTTTTCTCCTTGCCTTTCTCTTCCCCTCCTTTGCGTGCAACGTTTGCTTACGCGCGAGGCGCTCTCTCGCGCCGGGTCGAACGAGAGGGTGAAAGGGAGCGGTGTGACAGGTTGAATTTCTGAGAAGCATGAAATTGCAACGATTACGCCTCGTGTCCCCGGGGCGTAAGAGTTATTTGCATTGGAATGCATCGCGGCACTCGCGGTGGCCGAAACTCACCACGTGGGACAAACCACGAAGAGCCTCTTGGGGTCTCTAACCTAGTCTCCATCTCTCTCTCGCTCTCTCTCTCCTCTGGGCCAACTCGCCACGCCCCGGTGGCCCGTCGAGGCTCGCGTCGTGCCACGGTTCCGGTCTTTCCTCGCCACCTAATAGGTATCATCCTCCTCCTCTTCGAATGATAAAAAGAAGTCGACGGAGGTGGATGAAGAAAAAAAGGAAGCACCGATATGAGGAATCTTTTAACGGGGTTGCCCGGAATGGGGGGAGATAGAGAGAGAGAGAGAGAGGTCGTAGGAGAGAAGAGCTCGACGACGAAGATCGAGATAAAGCGATTCACGCTCGTGCCACCGTCATCGTCGAAATAAATCAGCTCGTAATCGGCCTGAGATACTCGCTGTTCCGCGCGAAAATTATTGGGCCTTAATTGAACGCCGAGAACGCGAAACGTCGTGTCCTCGATGTTCCGGCTAGCGGAGGTCGACCCTCTCGCCTAACTTTCGTGGATCCTCGCGTCGATTCGGCTCCGAAATCGGCAGGGACGATAACGAGTCGAACCGTGAGGGCGAGAGAAGCCGAGGAAGAGAAAAAGGAGGAACGATACGAGGCGTTTTTTAACGGGGTTGCCCGGAATGGGGAGGGAGGGAGAAAGGAGGAGAGGGGGTCGGAGAAGATCGTAGGAGAGAAGAGGTTGAAGAGCGAAGATCGAGATAAAGCGATTCTCACTCGTTGGCCATCGTCATCGACGAAATAAATCAGTTCGTAATCGGCTGCGAGTATCCCTAGATACTCGCTGTTCCGCTCGAAAATTATTGGGCCTTAATTGAACGTCGGGTTTCGTGTTTTATGCGAACAGGGAGATCCTTTCTCTCCTTGCTCTTTTTATTCTTATTATTTTCTTCGGTCAACGGAGGGTAAGTTTGTTAAATACAGCGAAACGGTTAAATTTAAAAGCGACGGCGTTCCCTTGGCGAAGTCTCGCTCTCAACTGAAATTAAAATCGCTATTGCCTAGACGGGAAAAAACAGAAAGCACTTGAACTACTCGGGACGAAAAGCTATCGATACGATTCATTTGTACTTTAAGATATGCAGCTTTCTCAACGGCTTGTTTTTAAAAAGAAGAGTTCGTTTAAAAATATAATATACGAATTAATAGATATAATATTTAAAAAATATATAAAAAAATAAAATTCCTCGAAGACCAATAACGATTAGAAGAAACGGCAAACGAGTCGTGTCGATCCCTTCGGTGGATCCTTCGATTCGATCTATTGTATTTGGATCAAATCGATTATCTCGAACGTCGATTCGATATTTCCCCACGTTGACATCGCCCCACTGACAAAATCTTGGAAAATCGTTCGATACAACGAGAGGATTGGAAGATGCTCGAAGCAGCAGCTCGATGGCAGCGTTTCGCTGGTAGTCGGTGTAAAAAGGAGCAACGCGAAATTCGCCCGAGGGCTTTCCTCGTCCTCCTTTCCTCCTTCTTCTACCTTCGTCTCTTCACGTCGACGCGTTCTCGAGGACTCGTACCTCCTTCTCGACGTACAACGAACGAGGAAGACGTTGACGCGCGAAAGCCGCTACGCGAGATCCTCGCGTGTGCCGAGAAGAAGACATAATCGCTCCCTCAGCCGAAGGTAAAACCACACCGCGTTTTACGGCGCTCTCGTCGTATGATTTCGATCGAATCCACGACGATCATCGACCATGGGACTCGCCCTTGCTTGTCCCTTTTATGAAATATTTCCCTAACGATTGCCCGTGACGACAATGATTCAATCTCTCGATCTTCGATCTCCCGTTTCGTCTCGAGAACTTTGCCATGGACGATTAGACCTCTCGTTGACTCACGCGTCTCTCCGTGTAACTGCCTCTACTTTATTATCTTTTTCAAACTGTATTTCGAAGAATACACACGATGATGATTATGGATTACATCGATCATTATTACAGGAAGAGACAAAAATTCGTATAAGAATCGCTCGATATCGAATGTTTAGAGTGAATTGTCGAGTATAGAGTCCAGGAACTCGCTTTTAGTTAATCGACCGACACGAATTGGTTCCAATTCAGTTCGTTCTTCGTCGTTCGCTTCACGGTTTCCACGAGGCCAACGACCGCCGCGCTTTAACTTGGCAGAAGAGAGTCCGGTGAGATTTATGAAGGCTGTGCCGATTTCAAAACGGTCAACGACGACGCGTAGGACAGCGTAGGAGCAGAGGATGGTGTTGACGAGCGAAAGAAGAAGAAGAAGAAGAAGACGAAGAAGAAGAAGAATGAGACAAAGAAAGAGAAGAAGAAGAATCGTTACGTGGATGCGCGTTCACAGAGGCTCGGTTAATTGTACGGTTATGCGCGTCACTCGTTATCCCTAATTAGACGCGCTTAGCTCGGCTTAAGCGATGGCGATGGACCCCCGAGGCGGATCGTTTTTCCATTACCTCGCAATTATCGCCGCTACAGGGTGATCGGAAGGAAATTCGCCTCGATCTTGCGCGTCGACAGTTACGAGCTCGTTTCTATCGTTCGGATGCCGCCGACTGCAACACCAAAAGTCGTTTCAACGTCCATTCGAGCGTATCTTTTCTCGGTATCGTGCCGTATTTTTTTTGAGCTTCGAAATTACCAATCGTCCAACGATTGCGCTTTATGTCGCTGTCTTTCGTAAGCCTAGCGATCGAATCTATCACGTTTGTTCTATTTGGCCTATTGGATCGATGGGCCTCGTTACTTGCATCCACCTCGCTACCAAAAGCTACACCAATAATTTATTTTGGATAGGAGCGAGGAATTCGAGGATCGAAGGCGTTTTTATATACGAGTATCGTTAAAAATTTCCTTTAAGATTCTTAGACGCAAAATCAAAGCTTACTATGAATCGTATGGATTCTCTTGTCGGAAATTTCATGTTTGCTTAAATACAGACCACCCTGTATCAAGGAACTGTTCGTGGCCTATTCGCACCTCTACGGTAATTATTCATTTGTCTTACTAGCACGTCGAGTAATTACGACACGCTTCGATGCGATTAGCTCGTAAAAGGGACTCGAGGCTCGTTCCATCGTCCGAGGGATCTTCGAAGTTCTTATTTTCGTGCAAGGAAAGAACGTGAATGATTGCGTCGTCGATGAAGAAATCCACGACACCGAGATCGAGTCGACATTTTTCTCCTTCTCATTCGTGCGCGTTGCGAGTTTCTTGCTGTCCAGTTATCGATGCGTTTAGTCGTTGATTCATTAGGAAGATACACCGTATGTCGTCTTCATCGTCGTCGTCATCGTTACGTCGTTGAGTCGAGAGCGAGAACGTCTCGATTAAAAGTACCGGTTTACCGGTTCGCGAATTTTCTTAAAGCATCGTTCGATCAAGATCTCAACGATTTCGTTAATTATTTCTGCTCGTTGCTTCGATCACGATTGCCATCGTAATAATCACCTTTTCTCTTTTCCTTTCTATCTTTTTTCTTTAGGGAAAGATCGCGTAACGATGGAATTTTTCCGTAATAGGAGGAGCTTTGTTTTCGTTCTTTTCTGGACAAGCAATCGTTCGCTTCGCAGTTATTTATTATCATAAATACATTCGACGAAATTATGGGTTAATAAATCAGCCGAGTTACTCGGTTTTAGGAATGCTCGACGAAAGTATCGTTTTCTAAGATCGTGACTCGAAAATGCCTGCTTTTTTTCGCAATTACGAGCGTCCATACGGCGAAAGCTGGTTAGCAAGAATCGAACGTCGTGCTGCTGGCAGCGGTTGGTTTCGTGTACGACGGAAATGGTTCGCTTTACGTGGGATAATGTACGACGTACAGCTACTCGCGAAAGTACGGAAACCCACGTTAAATTCAGAAATGCGTTTCGCGGGAATAAAAGGAGTCCACGTTATCGTTGTACGGAAAACTATCGAATAGTCGATCACGACAGACGTCTTGATCGTGTCGCGTGATCATCGCTGATGGTGTCATTAAAGAATATTACGCGAAACATCGTCACTTTCGATACTCTTTTCATGGAAAGATATGAGATGAATTTGGATTATACTTGGGAATTTTGAATAAAATTATGTCTCTGACATTTTTCATACCGATTTTGACATGATCGAATGCAAACAGTGTCATTGATGGCTACGACGAAAAATACGAGACTTGGTGACTTTCGATTCCCTTTTCATGGAAATTTGAGATGCATTTAACTCGCGAGTACTTTCGCAATGTTTCGATACGATGTCGATTATTTTGAGGAATTATGAATAAAATTACGGCTACGTGACCTTTTTAATATCAATGATAAATCGGCTTTCGGTGTTCGTTCATTCACGCGTCAAAAATCGTTTAAGCTCGACTGGATCGGAGAAGAAACGATAGACGTTGGAATCTGATTTTGCTTTCGACTGTACGCAGCACTAACGCTCGATCATCGACGAGAGCAATCGTCTATCATTTTTCTCGTGGTTAAGTTCGGTGCTGGTCGGCGGTGCTTGTGTCGCCCTTTATAATTCACCGACCAGAGCTTGCTTGCGCGTCGAGACACACGAGGAACAACGATGCCCTCGTGTGCATTGGTGTGTGCTCGGGAGCAGTGCACACGTTCCCATTAGCGCCTAATGTATAACATTACGCTCTCCTCGTACGGAGGCTAATAGCGCGCTATTTGCGACAGAGCACCGCGCGCCAGCACCTCGCCTTACTGTCGCTGCCGTGACAATCTCGATGCCTTTACGAATCTCCAAGGCGAACTTCCGATCGAATTCTCGCTTTCTTCCATTTTCTTTCGATTATTCCGAAGGCACGAGGATCGTTATAGATTTTCAGCCCGTTATCAGCTAGCGGCGGCCTAAAATGTTAAAAAAAAAAACGAAAAATAAGAAGAAAGACGACTCCGAAGGCGTCACTCCTTTCAAAGTCGAATTGGAACCGGCTAACACGGATCGGATCGACTGCCGATATTTTTTTGTGAATATTCAAATGACGATGTCTCCCTCTCTTACTCCAAACGAGACATTATTTATTTAGATAAGGCAAGGGAGGGTGGCGTTTGGACGTTCGCGAATACCCGTATCCCTTTTAATGGATCTTTTTCAATTGCGTCGGTCCTAATCCGCTTCCTACGACGGCGTTACACGCGTGCATCATCCCGCGGCACAGAACGGATAGGAGGAATAGAAGCGATCGACGACGTTAAATTATCGCCTTGCGTAAATCGAACTGGTCATGCGTGCTAGGAGGATCAAGGCGGATTAAAACGTCTCTTCGTCTTCTATCTTGGTCGAGGCGTCGCGAGACGTAGTCTCTTCCTTCAATCGCTCAGCCGTTGAACCTTGAATCTTCCTCTACCTTCCCTCGTTAGCCAACAGCGTCGCTCAAAGCTTCGAACTCTTCCTCTTCTTCTTCTTCTTCTTCTTTTTCTGACTCTCGTCTCTCCTTCCACGACCGCGAAAATGCTGGAAGGCTTCGAGTGCATTCGCGAGATAATGCTTATTAACTCTCGTGGCCATTCCCTAGAAAATCGAGCCTTTCGACGCTGCGTCTTGCCTCTCTTGGACCTTGATCCTGTGCGATCTTCTTTTCGCTTCCAGGTTTCTTTCGAACTTTCCTTCGAACCGTGGTCAGGAGGAGTTTTATTTCCGCACGATCGGCCGATTTTTCGCTTAAAAATGCGATCCTTTTGGTCTGGTTATTTGCTTTGGACTAACGCGTGACTCCAACGAAGAGTAGAAACAAGTCTACTTCGACAGAATCGATTGTAGATTGTTCTACAAATTTTCCTCAAATTTCAGTTCTAAACTCGCACTGTCTGCTTTTAAAGAAGAAGAAGAAGAACAACAACAACAACGATTGAACAATTGAATTTAGAGGCGCGTTCTCCCCTTTCACGAATTGGCGAGGACCTTGCGTTTCCTTTCGATCGTCGACGATTTTCAGGCAGGACGAGTCAAGAACGGCGAAATTCATCGTGTAGTCGACATTGATGACTCTTCGCTCTTTCCTTTTTAAGAAGCGGAAGATCCGTCGAAATTTTAAGGGGATAAATTTCGTGGTCGATCGGACATTCCTTCTCGTTCGAAAGGCGAATGAATCTCGATGCGAATCTACTCGAAGATCCGGTATGACGGACGAACGTTCGTCGAGGTGTGGAATGCAATGGAATAAAATTCCATCACCGCTTTCTTCTTCTTCTTCTTCTTCTTTTTCTTCTTTTACGAATTCCATCGAAGAGATATTCGATAATATCGATAATCTTACGCGTCGAACGCGACGTTCTCTCAGTCTTCCCTCCTTATTTAAGAAGGTTCCTTTAGATCGCGGTGAAAACGAGAATCTATCCTCTAATGCCAAACGCGCCACGATGCTTATGGCAACCAGGTAGAAAGAGACGGACAGATATACAGAGACGGAAGAGGGAGGAGAGAGAGAGGGAGCGATCTTCGAAAGGCAAGCGATGCAAAGCGCGGAGAAAATCGACCCGCTTTAAATCAGCGTCGTGACAAACGTCGAGTCGGAATAATATATAGGCTTCTTGAAGTTCGTTGGAGGATATTCGAACGGCTGGCGCGTTCCGCTCTCGAACGATCTCGTGCTTTCGAGAATGGCGGCGGCGGCCTTCTGTCACTCGTACGGTTACGTTTGCGTCGTGTAGAAACTCACCGCCGTCGTCGTTCGAGTCACGAAGACGACGAAAGTGTGTCTTAGCTCGTGCTCGTGCTCCATCGTGAATACGATCAACGTTTTTCTTCGGGTTCGACTCTTCCATTTCTTCGCGCTCGGCCGAATTTCAAATCAGAAAATGTATCGCGCGATAGAACGGAGCCGGAGCACTTCTTCGCGATTTTTCGAGATCTCTCGCGTTTTCCTTCCGTGCCGCAGGAACGAGAACGAAAAGAATCGAGATCGAGATCTAGCGTCGAGACGGTGTGCCAAGTCGTATTACGTAAATATGGAAATTATATCGCGATAGAAATGCATGGGAATTCCTTTAAGCGCGGTATAAACGTAACGTCGAGGTGTCGCGTTGAAACGCGAAGAGAGTTTCAAATCGATCGGCTTTTTTCAAGGAATCAACGTCTTCGGGGTATCAGGAATTATTGGGTTGGCAACTAAGTGATAGCGGATTTTAAATAAGAAGGAAAATTCAACATTTTTGCTTCAAAATATAACTTTAGTCGATTAGGTATCGTCTGTTTCTGTCGATGACCTTTTGCCATTTTTCGGACAGTGTCGTAATTTATGCTTATAATGCTTATAAATGTGATTTTACATCATCAGCGTTATTAAAAATTCTACCATTTAAGGAGTTCTGCATGGAACGTAATAAGTGGTAATCTAGACAACAGCTTTTCCTGACGCTGTTATTTTTTTTATCAGTTGATCTTTCGTGTCGTGAAGTTCTTTTCTTTTGGTACGCGTGTCTCGTTGAGTTTCCTCCGAGGGCGAAGGAAAAACCGAGGGCGCGGATGGATTCCAAGCGGGAGGAAGATTTACGTCTCCTGTAGCTACCGTGTGATTCGCCCTCCCGTTGCTCGCCGTTTTTCATTCTTCCGTTGCGCAACCCTTTCGCTCTTCGTCGAATTCCAAGAAAATCCAACCGGTAACGGAAATACAAAATTCTCTACGATAAGAGTCGTCTTCATGGCGTGAGTGAAATGCGCGAGATAACGTTTATTTTTCTGTCAAATTTAACCGAGTTAGACTTGTAGGTGGTGTCCTTTCTTTATTTTTAGTCGAGATAATAAAGCATCTCCTACATTTAATAATAACTACACATTTATTATAACCTCAACAACAATAATAATAATAATAATAGTGACAGTAACAATAAGAACGATAATAACGATAAGAAACGATTGTGGAGAATACAAAATAAAGAAAAGCGTGCGTTTGAACGTTACGTGTACATCTTGGAAGTCGCGCTACCAATCTCCCTTTCCTTCTTAACCCTCGCGCCCCGAAGAACCGAGCCGCGTCTGTTTATATTGAGATTACTTTCTTAATTCTTTCGGTTATTATATTCGGCTACTGTTGTCAAGTCGCTACAGGCTTCTACCTTCGCGATAGGGTAGTCAAAACGTGTTTCGCACTGGACGACAGTTTGCAATCGCAGTTGGTATTCACGGTTAAATTGAAATATGAACGTGAAGCAAAGCGGAGCGTTGCGAACAGACGTGTAGGATATGTGGATATGTGCTTTGGAAGGTGTCGTCCTACTTCGACTTTTATTTAGTGAACACAACGTATCGTCTTTTTCTAGCGATTGCCTTCTAGATGGAAAAGAGAAGGACCGTGTCTCCCCGGTGTCGGGGACGCGGACTAATGTCTTCTGTCCTATGCCTAGCGTTGTTATTGTTTACGCTTGTGTTTCTATTCCTCCGGATTTTATTCGTACGGATCCACATACCGGTAATCGAAACTCGGTCTTCTGATTCGTAGGCAGGTGCGCTATCCCCCAGTCTACCACTACCGCGTATTTGTATTAAGCGGTCGCCACAGACGCGTATTCGCGATAAAAGACGAATCGTTTTCAATCGTCTCTCGAAAATAGTCGAGTTACTTTCGATTCTTCTTCGATATCGTATCTGTATTCATTTTTTTAGAACGAAGAGAGAGAGAGAGAGAGAGAGAGAG
>JAITYT010001162.1:931773-944493 GCA_025433975.1 Liostenogaster flavolineata
GCGGTTTTGTCTTCTCTCGTGTAGGGAGTAGTAGTCGTCTTTCCCCTTTCGATGATATCTCGATGGTTCGGCGTCTCGCGAGAACACCACGGGGGTTCCGTGTTCGAGAAGTTGGCTACATAACGTGCGACCGAGTCGCGTCACTTCTTCAACGACCGGATGCATTACGGTAAATCTACGACGATCGTCGTCACCCTCGTCTTCGTCCTCGTCCCGATGATATCCTCGAGTTACGATCGAGATCGAGACGCAGGTTGGAAATCGTACGAAGGCTCTACGAAATCCATCGAGTCGAGAATTCGTGCAGATGATTTAAACATTCCAGGGAGATTCGTACGATGGTCGGGTATCTCGCTCGATACGACTCCCAATTGAAACAATCGAAATAATAAAATAATATATCGGATGACGCGTCCGAGGCTAAAGATGCATCTTTATTCGAATTAACATGCGCGAGCATTCGTCTACCGGTCCAACTGACGCAAGAACCTTACGAAATTAATCTCGCGAGTATCGTAAAATAGAAAATACTAATCCTCTATGAGCTTGAGTTAGAGTAAGCCTAATAGAAGTTTAGGTGTAAATTTCGATGTGAAGAAATGGAGAAGCGGTGGGAGGGTACAATGATACCTAGAACCTTTAGGGGAGCTGAAAAATGAAGATCTATTTGCCTACCAGTTCTCTATGCGCTTCTCTGACACTAATTTTTTTTTTTGGTATCTCTATTTGTAGCATACGATAGCGTAGTGACGTAACAACGTGGTTGGTAAGCGATAAGATTCTTTAAGATCGTATCATCGGGATCGCTATGACAACGCAAATTTTCCTCTAATTCTGATTCGCAAGAGCGAACGGTTAAGACGAAATCGAGAATCGCGCTCTCGACAGGATTCTCGAGGCAGGACGTTCGAAAGAGAGCCGCGAACTCGTTCATTGTTTCAGCGACTGTCACGTAAAAAGTCCTTTCACCTTGCCGCGAAATATACGGGGAAATATAGAACGAAATATACAGCGCACAGGTGCCTACAACGACGTCCAACGGTATGTTCAGGTATATCCAGGTATAACCCGTGGTATCCTTGAACCGAGACGAAGCAGGACGCGCGACGAGGTGGCTCGACGGAGGATGGAAGGGGAGGAGGGGAACGATTTATCGACGGTGGTGTTCGCCTTATCTTTCGATACTTTAGCGCGGCCTATCGCGCGTGCCGAACGCTATCCTGCTTCGCGCTCCAAAACTCGGTATGCCGCACCAATTCGATCAGCTCGACACGAAAATCCGTAGGGTCTCTCTCCTTTCTCCCGTCCATTTGCTCGCTCTTTCGATCGTCTACTTTTCCAGCTACTCGACCGATTACTCGTCGATCCGTTTGCCTCTACGATTTTCTATCTTCGAAGACGTCGAGGAAAGGAAGCGAATCGTGACGTGGAGACTCCTTGCCCAGATCCGGTGGCAAAGCGACCACGCAACGACGAGGAAAGGTACGGAACGGAAGTTCGTTCTTTGACATTAGGTTGACAAGAACGAAATTTGTAGAACTAATCGTAAAACTAATTCGTTATCTATTCTTTCATCCTTGACGACCTGTCGTGTTCATTCTTTCGACGTTCGTTCTTTGATAGTAGGTTGGCAAGGATGAAATTTGTAGCGTTAATTGTAGAACTAATTTGTTATCTTTCTTTCATCCTTGACGACCTGTCGTGTTCATTCTTTCGACGTTCGTTCTTCGATAGTAAGTTGGCAAGGATGAAATCAGTAGTTAACGAATTAGTTCTACAAATTTCATCCTTGACGACCTGATATTTGCTCGCAGTCAAGATCGCATCCGTTGACGTTCTCTGTTAACTCGAGAACGTAAGAGACTTCGCTTCTTTGCGAATCTAAGAAAGTTCGAGTATCATCGGAGAGAAAGAATGTGGATGGAAAGATCGCGCGCGGAGCCGCGTAGTTCTCGCGCAAAAGGACAAAAGGAAGGGACGAACCTCGTTCATTCAGATATTTTCACGTCGAGTCTCGTCTTTCTCATGGAGCTTCGAGAGATCTCACCGATGGATAGGCGCGCCTCCAGAACTTTTGCCTCTCGTCCTGGCCGTGCCGCTTTTTTTTATCCCACTCCGAATCTTCCACCTGACATTTTTCTTCCTCTTTCTTTCTTTCTCTGCCTTTATTTATCTTCCCCTTCCACGGACCTCTTGCGTCTCGTTCCTTTCTTCTATCGTAGCCGTCTCTCGTGTGCCATCAAGACTAGACATTTTTAACTCGTGACGGCTCGTGGCCAATCGTTTCGTGTCTCTCGATACGATTCCAGCCGTGACTAACAATAAGCCGACATCTCTGTAGAAACGTCGTCTCGTGCCCAATGATGATCGCAATAAGTCTATCCTATCTCTTTCCTTTTCTCTCTCTCTCTCTCTCTCTCTCTCTCTCTCTCTCTCTCTCTTTCACGCAGTGTCTTCGCCATTTAAAACCCATTTATTTTTAGACTTCGACGAGAGACATTGACTTCGTATCTCGTACGAATTACGAGTTTCAACGAATTCTCCAAGAGTTCACGGTGCATTTGCAGCTTCCTATGAAACTCCCTCGTAAAAATCTCTTGGCCTTAACTGGGCGATACTGAGCGATGCTACGCTAACGATGTCGTTTCTCTTGCGTTAGACTCGTCGCATCGTTGGTGCACCGCGCTTCATCGCGTACGCCTCAAAGCGATCGGTAATAACCGATCGGTAACGCGATTGTTATCGAGATATACGAGTCCCTTTACCGCCTGTGACATATTAATTGGCTCGTCGTCTCTCGTCGTCTCCCGTCGTCTCGTGGACGCGTTACGATTGATTTACGGAATAACGATTCGCGTTTTCGCCTAACGACCCCTCGCGGTCACGTCAACGTCAATCGAGAGCTATTATCGATAAGGTGACGAGTTGTTTAATGACGATAATTCTGGACATCGTCGAAGCGCGAAGATAAAGATCTTGTCTCTATGACTGTATCCTCTTGGAGAGATAAATTCATAGATAGCAGAATGGAAAGGAGAAAGAGAGAAGAAAGAATCGCGTCGACCTCGTAACGAGTGACGCGAAGAAAAGCGTACGACGGGCGACTTTAGTCGTCCAAGGTAGCAAAAGGATCGTTAAGAGCTCATTTAAGAGTTCAATTTGTAAACGATAGAATTTTATCGATATTTATATTTCTATCATATTTTTAAAATGATTTATTATGATGTGTGAAAATCCGTACCAAGCATTTAATGATAGCGCTGTGAGTTATTTAAGAGACTGACGATATAATTTGAAATTGTAACCAAGTCACATAAATTATCTTAATTATATTTATTTACTGTTCAGGACGCCACGATTCACAATCGATACAAGAGGAGGCCCGATCGTCCCAATTCGCACGATTTGTATTCGAAGAATAATCCAACTCTCTCCTTCGACCACCGAAAAGGAACTCTTTAAGCGTCAGTGCTCCAATCTCGTCGCCCTTCGCATCCTTTCCAGAACGTTTCTCGAAGCGACGGTTAAGATCGTCTTGCGACACGAGCGAGGGCCATTTAACGAAGGCGGTCGCCTCGACGAAACGGCGCCGCGAAACGTATAAAGTCTATGGGCCTGGACTGGGCCAAGAGGCGACGAGTCGCCACGTCTCTCTCGCACCCTTACATATATCAAGGGATACGTTTAAAAGAAGCAATAACGGGCAAAGTTAGATCTGTTGTAAAAGAAGAGAAAAGATTGGTGTCTTCTTTCCCGGTTTTTTTTGGTCTTATATTTTCTTTTATATTATATTTGTAT
This sequence comes from Liostenogaster flavolineata, assembly GCA_025433975.1. Lineage (NCBI taxonomy): Eukaryota > Metazoa > Arthropoda > Insecta > Hymenoptera > Vespidae > Liostenogaster > Liostenogaster flavolineata. The sequence goes on from JAITYT010001162.1 coordinate 935,572, forward strand.
TATATAATATGTTAAATTTGTATTATACTTTCAGGCACACGTATTTACGAACTGAATAAATGTGGAATTTTTTGTAGAGAAATTGACGCTCAAATCCTTGATTTATCGAATAACACGAGGCGCGTCGTTTGACGATGATAATTTTGGAACGTCTATATCCGTGATGGCTGAGTCTGAAAGATAGTTTTACAAATGGCAGGATGAGGAAAAGAAAGAAAGAAAGAAATATTGAATGGAAGAATGGAAAAACGAAGAAAAAAGAGGTAGAGAATTAAGTGGAGCAATGGAAGGAAAGAGAAGGAAGAGGATCGTAGGAGGAGAAAGAGAGATAAACCGATCGATTCTATGGGAGCCACCAGCAGCAGCATCAGCAGCACCAGCAAAGCGGCAGCAGCGACTTTTATTAATGCTCTCGTTCGTATCTCGCTGGTAGCCAATCTCACCGTTATAAACACGCACGTGACGTACATACGTACACGCGGGGACCAATACGCTTCGCCAATTAAGAATTGCCGATTAATAAATGCCGCGCCAAACGTGCAATTAACGGAGTCGTATATGTCGATCGGGACCACCGCGCTGATGTAATTAGTACGTCCGGATCGGATTATATACGGCAAGACGAGATAGAAGTCGCCAGTAAGGATGGCCAGGTCGTACCCATACACGGAGCCTGCCTGATTCGGAAAAACTACTCCGTTACGGTATTAGAATTCACCTACCTATGTTCGTACGTCAGTACCTAAGTAGGCGAGTGCTCGCTTACCGATTTTCTTCTTCGTTCTTTTTCCTTCGCGTAAACCGATCGTTTCGTTTGAAAAAGTCTGTTACATCGTCGTGAACGAGACGTTCAAGCTACGAGTACTTGCTCGAGCGCTTCCTATTTTTTCCAATTTCATTATTACCTTCGCATCTTTAACCCTTTTAATACCGATTACTCTCGATTGAAAAGCTACGAAGGTCGTTCTTCGCTTTCGCCGAATCAAATTATTTTATTGGAAACATTAAAATTTCGAGTCTATTTAAAATCGTTAGACTATCTAAGAAAACAAGACGCGTGAATCGCAAGTTAAGGACATGGAATTCTTTTCGAAGGACAAGAAGTCGATCTAATGTCCTAGTGCTCCTCGAATATCGTTAAAAGTTAACGTTAAAAGTTAAGCGCGCCACGACAAATAGCTCGACCATGGGAAATTTGTTTGCGTTGCGAGCGAATAAAGGAAACGCGAATAGACCAGCAGTCACGGTCTCCTTGGTGTTCCTCTTCTGGTTCAGGTTCCCTAAAGGGAAAGAATTCGCTATCAGCAGGTTAATTTAATGCTTATTCAATGCTAATAGGAAGTGCACGCGATTCTTCATACGTGCCACGCAACCTACGCGGCCACGCACGACCTTACGGAGTTATCTCCAACTCGTTGCTCGCTGTCTCCTCGTTTCATCGTCGACCGAATTAGTCTCGCGCTGCGGACGGAATTCGTCGTTGCTGTTTCGCCACGCTTAGAGACCGTGAACCGTGTCGCGCGATAAGACGTTTGCAAACGATTTTACGTTTGCGCTTTCCACCGCGTCCGATTGGATACGCGGAATGTCGCAATATCGGGTGGTTCGTAGTGGTGTCGACGACGCACGAAGGACGCGTTTCTCCGATTCGACCTACGATCGTTAGCCCTTCGTTAACTTTTTGTAAATCGATCGCGATTGCATTATTTTCCACGGTATTTTATAATTAAACAGAATTTTAAGATTGAGAAATATCAAGGTGACGTTTCGGACAGTGATATTAGCCTGAATTTTGTCCAGATTCTTGCGTGGTGTACGCCGCGGTTAAAAAGATGAAAAATATGAAAGGAGTATTGACGAAGGTTTCGCATAGAAAACTTCGAAAACGGCGAGTAAAAATGGCGAACGATCCGATAGACCGTAACCGCCATTTTATTTCGAATGTACTCTTTCTACGAAGGATAATCCTAAAAGTAAGCGAGATACACGTTTGGAACGACGTCGAGATGCCAGGCCGGTCTCGAACTCCAACGATATCGATCTTATTAGAAGGTAAGGCGAGCGATCGTATCGACGTCCCTCGAGAGACACAGAAATTGGCCTTCTCGTCGCGAAACTCAGGCTCCTGCTCGACTCACCTACGAATACGCCATTGTCTCTCCCAACATGGCGCGGGATTCCTGTTATCCTTCTCCTTAAACCACGAGCGTCCCCGACCGCCTCTAAACTCAACGATAGTTCCGTGCACGCGCAAATCCAAAGGAGATTCGAATCTCCGTACGACGTACGGTCGGTCGGTCGGTCGGTCGGTCGCTGCCTCCAATCGACGTTTCCGCTCTTAGAAATTTCCCTCTTACGCAAGCCATGGGAGACATAATAAACTCGCGCGCTTCGCCAACTGCCGGGATGGATTATTTATGCGTTTGGTGGTTCCTTCGTTCACGATTCTCCGAACGAAAGGATCACGAACGAAAGGAGGAGAGGTAGAAATTCCACGGAGGGCACGGTGTTATCGTGCGAGTGGACGCTCGAGGACTCGTCGATCCTTCGTCGTCTCCTCTTCCTCCTCTTCCTCCTCTTCCTCCTTCTTCGTCGTTCAAGCTTAGCCATGTCTAATTAAAAGGACTCATCGGACTTCGTCGAGCCAAAGAGATAAGATCAACCTCGACGCCGTCCCACGCGTTTCCCTCGCTTTTCGGATTCCTCAGCTTCGGCCCGAAAACAGGTGAGAGATCTCGCGCCGTTTCTTTCTCGCCCGTCTGTCGTCGTTTTGACTCCTTCGGCTTTGGACGCGCCGATCGACCGTCTCCTCCGTTCTTTTCTTCGCGATCCTGATCCTATCGCCATGTCGCGTTATCGCGTCTCTTACGAAAAGCTCTTTCGTTCGACGTGTCTCACGAATCTCCAAGGTCGTCTTTTTCTTTTCTTTTCTTTTTTTTTCTTTTTTTTTACGAGACGAAATTACGTTAAAATTAGAGACGGCATTCTTTAATCAATTCTCGAAGCTTCCGCGCGAGAAACGACGTTATCGTACGCGAAGAAAGAATTCTCCTCTCGTTTCCTCGAGATCCTTCGAGATTCACCTCGGAGACTCGATCGTTTCTAGGAGATTCGTATTGGCGCGGTTAAAAAGTGGCGAAACTCGAGGAACGAGCGGTTTCTTGCTTCTTACTTTCGAAGTAGCTCGTACCTCGAGGTCAGAATTATGTTAATTCGACGGGACGAAGGGGAAGCGGGCGACTCTTCGGTCGCATCGTTGTTTGAAATCGAAACGAACGGCTCTCCTTCGTGTTTTGCACCGATTGCGCGCACTGCCTTTCCGTCGGATTACGGATGTCGAGCGACTCGTACGCACGGATGGCCCAAAGGGAGGCAAATTTAAAAGTATAATTCCTTTTTTACGATATATCGTTATCCTCGCAACGAGATCCGATTAAGTCGACTTTGTAAGGTTCGATCGTTCGTTCCCCGTAGTTTCGCGATGTTTCTGCCATTTGTCTTTTCGTCTTTTTTTATTCCTTTTTTTACATACCTCTTAGAGCAGCGATTCGCAACGACAAGATCAAGAGGTATTCGTTCTTAAGGAAGTCCGTACTAAAAGCAATTGCCAAGAAACGTACGATTTATCTCGTCGATTGTATCGAGTCGTTTGACAAAAATTTATCGAAGGAGCTTGAAATCGTGATGCGACCTAAGGCGATCGTCGAATTTAATCGTTCGTTGTCTGGTCGACTCTTTTCTTTTTAGATCTACCGATCGAATAAAGTTACGCAATAAAATGTAGAATTACGATGTACGAAGTTACAATGTACGAGTTGTCGGTCGGATTTCGTGGTTGATCGATTTATTAAGTCGTTCGAACTTCGGGGTATAGAAAAAGCTGCTCGTGGTTACGCCATGACGCGTCGCTCACTGAGATAGGAATAAATTATTAATACGCGCGCCTCGTCCACGGAGCGCCGAGAGAGCAGTGACATTAATGAGAAAACGGCTGCTGATAAATGGCATTCAGCGCGAAAATGAGATCGGTCAACTTCGAGAGTTAGAACGTCGACTCGCGTTTCACTCGAGACGATCTCATTTGGCAAGTGTTGCGGATTCGATGTAGGACGCGTGACTGACGTAACGCGCATCGTTGCATCGTTTCGTCTTCGTCCGGCGAGAAGGCGCAATCCGACCGTTTAGCAGAGAGGAGAAGCGCGAGGAGCTTTTCGATATTTTTTCGAGCGATTTCCTCAACGTCTAACGACAGGATTCGATCGATCACGAACACGGGAATATTTAACAAAAAGCGGACGAAAGAAGAAGCGTTAGGTTGGCAACTAAATGATTACGGATTTTGACGATAGATCGCCAGGTAAAATGCGCAATCGCTTAGTTGCCAATCCAATAGATTCTACGAGACGTATTTAATCGAATGGCGATACCGGGCAGGTTAACAGCGCGTTAACCTTGGACGAAATCTCGCGTGGAGGCGCGAGAAGCGCGAAAATACGACAGATTAAAATGGCGAATAAAATTATCACCGATAAGCACGAAACGTCATCGAAATAAAAAGAAGCAAGCTTGCTTACCCTCGTATCGAGGGGTCGTCTTTTTCTCCTACAAAAAAGAGATTCCGGTATAATATCCAGAACAAAACACCGTCTGGGCGACGTCCGTTCTCGTTCGCAGGCTCCGTTTTTTTAACGGTCCAAGGAGATGAACGACAGAGAGATTTGAAAGTATAATTTCTTTTTTACGATACTTCCTTTCTGCGGGAACGAGATTCCATTAAATCGATCTCGCAAAAAGCGATCCACGCGGATTCGCCCCGTTTCGCAAGATCGCTTCTCGGAAATATGTATATCAGAACGAAATAACTTTAGACGTATTATAAACGGAGAACGGTCGGATTAGAAAGGAGAAACGCTTCTTCGGGGAGTCACATCGAGCGTAAGTCGTGCGATCGCGTTTGTAATTAATCGAAAAATCTCCGCTTCTACAAGTTCGACAATTTCGATGTCGATAAATTTTCAATATTTCCTTTTAACGAGAATCCAAACGTTCTCGATTAAGAACGTCTCTAAGAACGTAAAAAGAAGCAAAAAAACGCGATACTCGCGATGAAAATCGTAAAATTTGCAATCTCTAAGAATCATGCGCGATATCTCGCGACCAAACGCAGCAGCGACGCACCAAGCCGATTCGATCGTAAACGTTCGAGGGTTGTCGAGTCCATTCGAAGGATTAAACGCATAGAAGAGTCTCCGTGCTCCTTCTAGGAAAGAAGAAAGGCGCGAGAGGGGAGCGAGGAAGGAAGATAGAGGAGCCATGGGATATCGTCGTCCTCTGGAACGTGGAAGTGGCGATATAAAAAGATTCGCACACCCACGTTCTTAATATGCCAGCGACAACAACAACGACGACGACGACGACGATGGCAACGGGAACGCGCGTTCTTCGCCGAGGAAATTCATAACTTAGCATCACAACACGGCGAAAGAGGGAGTTTAATCGCAAAAAATACGAGACGAAGCTAAGCCGCGGATTTTGAGGCAGCGAGGATACGCTCGCCTTAGTTGAAATATAATTTCGTGGATTAGCGGTGCTGGAGCGGCCGCGGTCACGAGTCTCGGTTGCAACGGTCCGGCCGCTACGGCGTTCCTACAATATGTAGACCGACGGAGGACCGAGGCCGTAAATTAAGGTCGAAACGTCGCGGAATCCGGTCACCTTCCGCCGGTATTAAACTCCATCCAGACTTAACGTTAAATGGGATGACATCCCTGGACCCTGACACCTGACCCACCGCTCGATAGAATTTATCGTCGAACGAGAGTTTCTCACGGTGACCTGGACGATCTTTCGAACTGGAAGGACGTCTTTTGGTAAGACGACGCGCGTCATTGTTTCATCGTCGTCGTCGATGGTTCGCTTTAAAGTCGATCGAGTCCATTCGAAAATATCGAAATTGAGATTCTAACGATTAAAGCGTGTAAAGTATTAGTTTAAATCGTATTTATTTTTTTCTCAGGATATTTAGAATAGATGACTGCGTTTTATAGCACTGATTTTAACTTTTCTATTATTCTTAGCGCTAGAGGTTGATTTCCTAATCAATTTTTCGTTCTTGCGAAAACAAATTAACAAGGAATTGTTTACGCCTTTTGTTAACGATTGGTAGAATTTCGATTTGTTTAGGTACTATCAGAATGACAACAATAACAATTCGGCGAACTACGACGGATTATTATTTCGGATGATCTATAATTGTCTTACAGCGACCCTAAGCAGTATCAGTTCGTAACCGATCATCGAGCGAACTGCTAAAGACAGAAATCTATAGAATCTAACGGTTCGAATCTGGAAAAAGTAGAGGAAGGAAATATAATACAATCAACAGGGAAAAAAGTGATAAAAGAAATTATAGAAGAAAGGCAATATATGGGGAATAAAGTAAAGATCGAGAAAAAACATAATGAAAGTTGTTCCGAGCAAAAAGAAAGCGAATCATCAGATAATTATAAAAATAACGAAGAAACTCTTCAAAAGTTGTCTCAAAATTGAACAAGATTTACGAGAAAACCAAAATTCGTCGAAAAATGAAATTTGGTGACTGACTTTTATCACAACGATCAACGTTTATACTACAAAATGACGTAAGAAATATTAATCGTTGCCAACGACGTTTCCTCTGCGTCTAAGTAGTCAATGAGCCCCGCGAGTCTCGCACAGACACTAGTTTTGCGTCTGGCATTAAAAGGGTTAAAAGACGCTACGTATGTAGGCAGAAAAGAAGAAAGGAAGTAAGGAAGGAAGGAAGGAAGGAAGGTAGGTAGACAGATAGGTAGGTTGGTAGGTTGGTAGGTAGGTAGGTAGGTAGGTAGGTAGGTACAAGAGATGGAAGCAGCGCTCGCTCTTTCCTTCCATCTCTGTTACCAGCCATCCGTCTTTCTAGCTCTTTCCTCTTCGCAAGAAGGTGCAGCAAGTGTGTTACTCTCCGCGGTGGGCGTTTCTCTTGCGATGATGAGATCGGCGGAAAAGGGAAGAAGGGTGGCTGCCAGGAGAAGGAGAGAAGGACGAAGACGCGAAGAGGACGGAAACGGCAAGAGAGACGAGAAGAAGAAGAGTAGGAGGAGGAGGAGGAGGTGGAGGTGGAGGGCAGCGATTCAATTTATGTCCCGACAATGCGGCTTTGTCTCGCCAAATTATCATACATGAACCTACATGCATAATCCTCCGTACAGGCGCATTATCATATCATAGACGCGAGCATTAAAGTACCGGTTACTTCCTCTTCCTTTTTCACCTTCTCGTCCTTCCTTTATTTCGTTTCGTTTTCTCTTTCGTTTTCATTTCCTCTTTGTCTCTCCTTCGCTCGAGAGAGACGGAGAGAGAGAGACAGAGAGTGCACTCGACGAGAGACGAAGGCTAACGGTCGTCGCAAGTTCGCAAAATTATCGAAGCAGAAAAAGTGGAAATGTCGAATCAATCCGAATATAATGTGTTTTTCTCAATTGGGTGAACTAAAAATCGAAGGGAGAGGGGATAGGTAAACTAAACTACCTGCGTCAACTTGCGATAAAAGCAGGTAATAAATTTACCTCGTTCTTATTTTTAGTGCGACTTTCGAGGAGGCAGTTCGATGAAGGTTTATTGTAAATTTCTCAATTTTAAGAAACGCATTGTTTATGGAGTGACCTAATAATTCGTAAATCGCGCAAGATTTTATTTCTCATTTTGTCACGAATTCGAACGAATCATAGCATCGAACGAAGATAAATTTCTTGAACGTTGGAAAACTCGCGATGACGACAACGACGTTTCAATCGAAAGGCCGAGTCAAGTGTCGCTGATCCGTTCGAACGATCGTCTTTCTTCCTCTTTTTTTCTCTCGGCGATGTCGATGACAACGACGACAACGACGTTTTTACGAATAAATTGATTCCTCGTTTTCTCAGACATTTGCGTGGTTACGTGCGCGCGCGTATACGTACGCGTACGACGTCATACGAAGCGGGCGAGATGGAGCGCTTTAGATAAATTTCTCTTCTCGCTAATAGCCACGGGATCGGAATAATTACGAGCACCTAGGACCTGCGCCGACAAGACAGGCTACACGTGCGATCGATCGATCGATCTATCGCGCGATCGATCGCGCGCTCGTGTTCCAAGGTGAAACACGTCAGGCCTCGAGAGGCACGTGGGTGCTCGAGGTTTTACGATCGTGCTCGAGGGCGGAAGTCGAACGTTCCTTCGAACCAACCGTCGCCGTAAGACCTATCGCTCTTTCCTCTTTCTTCCGCCTGCTTTGAAAATCCTATTTAGAAGTTACTACCAAGGAGACGAGATTCCACGAGACAGCTTGTCGGACAGGCAGAGAGAGAGAGAGAGGGGGGGGGCTACGAGAAACACTGGCAAAATTGCCAAGCCCACGAATTCTCCAAAATTGAAAGATTCGGAGGAATAAAGGCTACGGAGACTCGTGGTAAAAAATAATCGCGCGAAAGAAGCATCGACGCTCGACTCGATGTCGATTTCGAAACGATCCATTCGATTTTTTCGCGCGAGACTGTCACGATCCATGTCGCAAATCGTTTCTTCTCTCGCTTTCTCACGATCGATGTCGTTCCAAGAACCGACTGGACAACGTAAGTTCCACGGCAGAGCAACTCGCGCGACGGTACGAGATTTCTCAATCGAATCAGAGCGGTCCCCGCGGACCAGCAGGACAGATCAGGCAGGTAGACGAATAGACGGACGGATAGATCGGCGGGTAGGTAGGTAGATAAGTTGGTAGGTAGACACTTCTGCCCAGTGCGACTCGAGACGTCGCACGAGAGCCTTGAGAATCCGCCGCGCATTGACAGGATAATTACATGCAACGTAGGCCGCCCGGCTGTCCGTTTGTCTGTCAGAGAGAGAGAGAGAGAGAGAGAG